>VZTN01015890.1:77325-109473 GCA_013400515.1 Erpornis zantholeuca | reverse complement strand
ACTTGTCTTTGAAACCAAGACAACATGTAAAAGGACTTGAAGACATCATGTAGCATCAGATTGGGTCTAGTCTCAAGAGAAATCACTAGAAAATGCATGGATTTAGTGGAAGCTAAATTAAGTTTGAATTATTTTTTTCAACATTTAATCCAGCGTATTTTGCTCTTCTGCTCTTTGTATATACAGAGCTCTGTGTTACACTGCAGAAAATATTAGTTTGGTGATATTTGAGGAACTTAAACACTTGGAACTGAAGAACATGAGAATGTAATGGTCCATTACATTCCTGATATTTCAAGGGTTCCTATGGTACTGAGAGCTTTATATTCCACAAACAATTTATTCTATTTTTCTCTCTCTTGAATGTTTATAGCTAATATTGAACATGGAGATTTCCAAAGCAGAATAAGTCATACATAAAAAGCAAAGACACAATCTAATTCAAGCTTCCTCCTGGTTTTAAAAATATAAGTAAAACTAGGTATAAAGGCAACAGTCATTTTCCTTCAAGGCACAATAATTTGGAGTGTCCAATAAAAGCAACAGGAGCACAAAGCTGTTCACTGGTGACAAAATAGAAAAGCCACTACTCATATATACACACATACAGAGCTTCTGAAAAAAGATACATATCCTCTGTGCAGCAAGTAGCTGAAAAATGATCCTTGATTCTACCTGACCTGAGGTAGCATCCAGGTCTGTCACCATCATAGATACAACATTTTTTATGGTTTCCTTTATAAGGCACATCTCTACATCAAGATATTCCCAGATGCTTGACAGAGCTCTGTACATGATAATCTTTGGATACAAAGAAGTCTTTTATTCAAGAAACCACCTTTAATTATCTTAGAGAAAAGGTATCTCTCTTCAAATGCAGATTTTATTTCCAGACTATTGTGAAATCCAGTTGTATTAAAGACCAAATCTGACATAAAAATTCATCTTCCAAACATTACGTGCTGTCTGACATGAGCCAGCACAAACTTATCTGAAACTGAGCTTTAGTACTCCCTAGCTAAAGGTACTCAATGCAGACCTACTGTTGCCCTGATTTTCAGCCTTCTGATTTGTTTGCATTTTTCTGTAATGGGAGTTCTCATGCATTTCATATAGACAAAGTAATGTTTTTATAACTGTTCCTTTTGTTTTTCATTCCTCTGAGGAGGAGGAGACAATTGATGGACTTCTAATGTGACCAGTGTGGTTGGAGAGGAGGCAACCTCATCCTCCAAGCCATGGGCGTTGCCAGAAATCTCTATATACCACGTCAAAAAATTAAACTGCTTTTTTCTGCTTGAAACTGGCTGTCTCCGTGTTGTTCATTTTGTGTCCTATAGTGACAGACCTATCAGTGTTACAACCCAGAGTTACTGTCAATCACATTCTCTTGAAAACACTGGATCATAGTGAGAGATGTGGAAACATTTATATTGGCTAATTTTATCTGGCTGCTGAAGTCCCGAGAAAACAGACTAACATACTATATGTATGTCATCCTTTACCTTGCAAAGTGCGGTCAGATCTCTGTGCTTGCTTTTCACAAGGAACTCCGCTGTAATATCACGAGGTGGCTTCACTTCTGATGCTTCCTTATACTGCTGATGAAGTTCTTTAATCTTCTCCTTTAAATTCACCATCTTTTAAGATAGAGCAGGAAAAAGAAGAAAGAAAGGGGGGAAAAATGAGGAAAGGCAGATTTCAACAAGTTACTGTGTAAACCGGATATTCACCTCAAACTATGCCATTATTCCAAACAGATTTCCTGATTTTGGCAGATATTGCTTACATGCAATTCTACCTCCAAGAAGCCACAGTAAAAACCACCAACCCTCAAACAACAAAAAAGTTGGCAGAAACCCAACATCATTGATTTCTTACTATGTTCCAAATAATTTGAGAGCTGTCCATAAACGTTTTTAATTTGAGAAACTTGCATAGAAAAGTAAAGATGTCATTTCCATGAGCAAAAATAATGGAAGTAGGCCTAACCCACTGTTTCTGTACTACAAATCAGATGCGTAGTGAAGACAGTAAACATTTTTAAATAGCCCCCAAAAGCCTCAGCCAGTATCAGCATTTCTAAAGGAAGAAATGAAACATCACTGTTTATCATCATGTCTGTCCTCTTCCCATATTATGTTTTATTGTTTTCTGCCTAATCAATTTTTCTCCTCCTCAAGGAGGAGACACCTTTGTCCTAACAGGGCTTTTAAGGAGGTTGTAAGCAAAGAGATAACAGCATTAATAGCAACCTTCTGATACTTTTCTTTGTACATTTTTGTGCATTTTGCCACTTTCCGAGGAACACAATGCTCATCATCTTGTTCTAAATGTCACCATCTGACCTTGTTAAGAAGATCTTTCAATTCCTCCTGTGTTTTCACAATTTTTTTCCAGTGCTCAATCTGCTCATCCTTCACATGCTTCTCCTGCAATCTGGAAAAGGTGAAAAGTGAGAGTCAACTCAACATAAAATCCTTGTTTTAACGAGAAAACTTATTATCACAATCTAATTAGTGGAACACAATAAAATCACATACTGGGATATTTTAGTAAATACTTAATGGTAATTGGAAAATTAATGCAAGTTTCTGTACGTAAAGGATATGTGACCAGATAAAGTGTGAGCCTGAAGTTAGCTGCTGCTATTAAAGGCCATTACAATTGTCATTAGCTTTCGAGTAGCATTAGTGCGCTGTATGCACACCAATCACGCTGAGTCACTGTAGCAATGATTTCCAGGAAACTTTCAAGAAGAGAGGTTTGCTCCTTTAACCATCTGTGAGATCAAGCAGCTGTATATTAAGATGATAATGTTTACAAATAGGAGTATCACAATTGTTTCAGGTATCTTTTGGAAATTCATCCACAAAATAGAAAGGTCTACCTTTCTAGAAGAGAGAAGTCACTTACTGTATGACAACTTCCAGAGCCTGACCTAGGGAGACTGGCTTATTATTGAGAACATTAAAATCCAGCTGATGACTGAGATAGGATGTGGCTTCCAGCAAACGATTAAATTCTTGCTCCACCATTTCATCTTTCTCTTTGGGAACCTAGGAGACAAAAGAACAAACATTGCTCTTAACCTATTCATAAATAATACAGTTGCTGAGAATAGCACTTGTAAAAAAATAAACTTAATACCCTCAGCTCTCTCAAACAGTCAGATACCAAGGTCTGTACAACACAACGTCACACTTTGCCAGGACAGGCACAAGAAGACCCATCAAACCATGATCACAGACTTCTCTTGCAAGAGAAAACCAAACTGCTTTATGGGCTCATAAGGTTTCCATACCAATAAGGAAGGTGTGTTCATCAAAGCTACAGAAGCTTGCCAAAAGACTCTGTTAGTAGGATGGCCCTACACAACCACAAGGCTTTAGAAGGCTTGGCATAGCTCAGTGACATAGACACACAATAATTTATCTTCTGGAATGGTCACTGTGACTAAGAACTACCAATGCAGCTTTTCTAGGATGATGGCAGAACCTCTGCAGGACATTTATGGAATGGTGGTATTTCACTGTACTGACGATACTCAGTTAAACAGTGAGTATCTGAGTGCCGCCAATATGAAAATACCTGTTACATGATGAGAGCTCAAATGCTGGAAAGAGCAAACCTTACATCTGTTAAACCATGCATGGGTTAAACAAAGGAGAGAAAGAAACACTGATGAATGCAAGGGTAAAAATCATCATGAGGAAAAGAAAAAACTATTTGCTTCAGAAAGACTGTGAAAGGTCTTGGATGGCTGCTAAACAGAACAAAAATAACTTGAAAGGTGTTAACAGTGCAAAGCCTATCCCTATGACTTGATCAGATGGCTCTTTTCCAATTATTATTCAGCCCTAACTCAAAGGATACCCTATTGTCCTGGGTTGAAGTATATTCTGTTACCATCTTCGTGAGCTGTTGGAACCAGGTGTTGTTTTCCTTGCCTACTCCCCCTGGGCTATCTGCTGTTAATGGCCCATCAGTGCCTGGTCCCATGACTCAGAGATAACTCCCCCCTGGACTACCTTCTGTTAATGGCCCATCAGTGCCTTATCTCATGACTCACCATACCATTGTGAGATGCTCCGCCCAGAGGGAGGAACCAACTATTCCATCCTGGATATAAGCTGAAATCCTGAACACCACACTAGCACTTCCCTACTGGACTCCCAGAGGGAAGAGCTACTGCCGGACTTCCAGACCTTTCTTTCTACAGGATCCCCGCGTCAACAGAACTGCTTCACTTGGATTGCCTCCACCATTAGAGTGTCAGGTTGTATTCTGACTTTGTCAGTATCCTTGTATTACTACATTTATTTATTTATTTATTTAAATTTTCTTCCATTAAATTATAATTCTGACTTGCAATCTCCCACTGGTTTGATTTCAAACTAATACACCTATGTTAAAGTGGCAATTTCTATCAGTATCTCATTGCTCTAATTACGACTCCTCTTCGCCTTTGCAGCTGGCCACTCATTCTTGTGCCAGTGGTTACCTTCCAACTCTGTAGGTCTTTCTTCTCTGGCATTTTTCCCAGACTGAAACACTGAAATTCATAATTAACAGTTGTATTTAATCTCTGGGTACATACTATATGCATTACAAGCCAACTTGTCTACCAGCCTTTACTAAGATGTTGATTCTCCCACTGTTTTAACAGTGAAATGTCTTAGAAACCCTGCACTGTTCTGCAGGCAGCATCTCACTGGAGACTTAATGTGGAGGTGCAAAATATGGCCAGGAAGGATGGCTTTTGTTGGCATGGGGCCCTGGGGGAGACAGGCGTACCCCAGGTCTGACAGTGGCCAAAACAAAAGAGCAGGAGACAAATAAAGAAAAGAAGGTGAGGCAAAAGTAGGATAGTTAACAGGAGATTAAGCAAGGAAGTTGTAATCAGTAACTGCTTAAGATGCTAAAGATGTAATCCTAGAAGCTGAAGTTTGTGGTTGTTGAACTGCTAGTTTTGGAACAGTATATAAGATGTGCATTGTACAATAAAAGTTAGCTTCGCATGTACCCAGTGGAGTCTGTGTTTTCAATCACCGACAACTTAAGGCATCATGAAATGAATTTCCCTATTCCTGATGCATCTCTGACAGAATTTTAAGACTGAATATCTCTCCCACCCCCTGGAAGCCAAAGACTAGTGACTCACCAACTCTGCAATTCACGCAAGGTTCTCCTATTTTCTTAATTATTAGTTCAATTCTCTTATCATTCAAAGTTATTAGGTCACAAAAATGAATGATCTCTTTTTTGACACGACATTATTCTATATTAAGCCCACCACTTATTTCTCAAGATCATGTGTTTTTGAAACATGATTAAAGTTTTGAGATACTGTAAGCTCAGAGGTTGGAATGTTATATGCAAGAGCACTATCAAAGACACAGATTATATGATGACTGGAACACATATCTAAAGATTATGTTTTTAACTATATATGAGGGTATTTCAAACTATCCCTACACTTATCTTCAGTCTTGTTCAATCTACAATTTCAAGTCATAGATGCATGCTTACATTTCTGCTCTCTTGTGAAAAATTGAATATCTGCCCCAAAGCAATCACATCACCCTGATTAATACTGCTCCCTTTCAGGATTAAAGCTGAGACTTCCCCTTCAGCCACATCTGTACTTAAGATTCCTGCATGCCACTCCTCTCTAGCAGTTGCTACCAGTCAGTATTTGATAACGACTATGTAACTCCATAGCTATGTAACGGCATGATTTACACCCATTGTGTCCAAAAACATGTGGGTTTAATTCTAGGTAGAACATGAATTTTGCAATTATGAGACTGTTTTCCTACGTGTACCAGAAAGCTTTGACAAGGCTACTGAGCATAGCAGAAGCATGAGGGAAGCTTCAAATGGCAGTTCCTAAATGCAAACTCTTGTGTGATACACTTACTGCTGACTTAACCTTGGCCTTCTGGTACCACATCTAAACACCGGGACCTACTTTAACAGCATGGGTCCACACTACTGTTACTGTTGCCCCTGCCCTTTTTAGCCCAGCGACAGGGGCTGGGGACAACATACCCCTGGGTTCAGGGAAGGGGGGTGGTGTACAATAGCTTTACCGGGGCTTCCGGAGAGAAGCCTTAAGGTAGCAGATCGGCTAACAGCAGTACGCAGACAGCAAAATACATACACAGCTTCTGAGGGTGCTAATTAGGTGAGACTTTATTGGGGGTCTCATGCCGGGAGGGAGCATGGTTCCGAAGGGAAGAGCAAGGCAGGCAGGCTGAGAGGCTGAGGCAGAGAGCAAGAATGCCTCGTGCATGATAAGAGAGTGTTCCAGAGTGGGGGCGAATACCAGGCTGTGGCACCAATGGGATACTGATAAGGGAGGAGTAAAGGGGGAGAACACATCTCAGGGACCAATGGGAATGGGAGGCAGGAGGGATTAGGTAACACAAACCAATACAGCATCGAGGAAGGGGTGATAGGCAACAACTTAGGGGGAGGGTTACATCTTAGGAATGAACCATACATTTGGGGGTAAACCGATCAAACCATTTAAAGAAAAAATGCATCACTACACACTACTGTGACTTTTTTTTTTAGTTATGAAAACTGAAGAGCAGGAAATGAAAAGGCCTGATCTAAATGACTTGGTTTCTAGTATACTTTCATACAGTCTATCCATGGATAAGTGGTTCTGCCTCTGAAGAGAAGATGCTGGTGATGGACAGGGTGATGCTGCAGCTTCTGGCTTAAGTAAAAGCCCTGTCTGTGTGGGTCATGACCTGGTATACGTCCCCAGTAGCAGTCTCTGTGGAAAACAGGACTTGCTACTATTAAGCACTGCCTTAAGGCCAAACAGAGACGCTCCACATAGTCTACACAGGGTAGGCTCCACAGAATTAGATTTTTACATTCTTCTCTGGATGAAGCAAGGGTAGAATAGCTCCCCCGATTAAAACTAGATCTCCTGTTTGAGGAAACAAATGGCAATCACTTTTATCATTTAAGCTGTCTTCCAACCTACAGTGTAAGCACATATGATTGCATCACAACCCATGTGTGCTAAGTGAAGTAGCACTGCCCAAGCATGCAGAGGTGGCATTAGGAAAACCAGAAGCTGGCCAAAACTGAAACTGACAAGCTGCATGTAGAAGGGCAAGAAAGGGCCCTCCCTCCATGTGCAGTGGTAGCTGAAGACCAAGGAAAATGCAGCCTGCAGACTGTTGCTGAACCTAGTGGTAATGGATACAGAAAAGGTTAAAGCACAAAATTCATCTTTGCCCCAGACTTTATAGGTAGCATTTGCTCTCAGGACTCCCCAATCTCTTCTCCTCAGTATATTCTCAACAAGCTGGGGGAATGTGCTGACAAAAACCTGATGAAATTCAAAGGCTAAACCTCGAAACTGCAATTGAATAGCCCAGTGCATCAGAACAGACTGAGGACTGACTGCTGGGTATCAGGATAAAAAGGATCTAAGGATCCTGGTGGAAAAGAAATTGAAGATGATATTACAAATGCATGCTTTCCTGCAATGTGAAGTTAGAATGAAGGAAGAGAAATAAGATTTTTATAATCACACTGCATAACTCTACAAAGCTGGTATCGATGTCTCATGCAGCAGCTTCAGCAGATTATTCAGCAGACAGCAGAACTTTCCAAAGATTATTCAGAACTTCTAAATTTTTGAAGGAAAGCAACTCAACACAAAAAACTGATCTGAAACTTGCAGTCATTAACTGTCCATCCTAGATGCAGGGAATTTGATTCTATCTTCACTTCTTCATTGAGAAGGCTTTCTTTATTAGGTAACACCATGGCAAATACCACAGTAATAACCACAGCAGTAGTAATTGAACGTACTGAACTGCTCATTCTGGGTTCATTATACAGTTGTGAGTAGCAAGAAGATATTTATACCCTCACTGCAGAGCTCAACAATGAGGATGGACACTCAGTGCAGAACTTCAGTAAAATGCAGAGTGAAGCAAAAGACAGACTGGAAGTAAAAGTTAATTAAGGAAAAGACATTTCTGTAGATGTGGAAAGCAGTCAAGACAGCAGCCAAGGTACGAAGGACATCCAGTTATCACTTGTTCCTAGAACTCTAGATGCAGTCCCTGCTTGAGGTGTCTGAATTATTACCTCATGTACATTCTTTTCCAAGGAGACCTTTGATACTTCCTAGCATGGCTGGGAAATTTGTTAATTTAAAAGCTACAACTTGCCTCCTGTCAAGCACCATGAAGTTTGTCAAAACAAACTGCGAAGGTTTTGAAGAGCTCCCAGCTGGGAGAGGAGGAACACAGCAGTGCAGATGCTAACACATTACATGCAGGACTGGCTTCACAATGTGGGAACAGACCATCTACTGAAGAATTGTCTACAATGCCTTGGTAATTTTTCCTCAGTTTACTACAGCATCCTATTGACTCCTGTGGAGTAAGAGGAGCTGTAGTTGCCAGGTTAGAAACAAGTTTGAGCCAAGGATCACTTTTCCAGGCCTCTAGCAAGAAGCTTATTATCTTCACTTGTCTTCTTTCAAAAGTTACTCTTTGTACCATGGTTTAAGATCCATCAGGTAGGACTTTTAGTCAATACATGTGTGAGATTCAGCATTAAACTAGGATCTATCATTTCTATCTCTAATACCACTCGACACTAGAGCAGAAAGAAAAAAAGCTAATTAGGTTTGTGAATTGCAGCTCTAGATTATTATTGCTGAGCTGCTGCATCCATTCAACCAGTTAGCATTGGTTAGTCAATCCTTTAAAAAACAGCAGCACAGTACAGCAGCCAGAATGATCTTATTTTGGAGAAAAGGAGTACCAGCAAGAACAGAAGCTAGAGTGCCAGCACAGCATTTAATTGTCTCAAAGAGCAAGACAGATGACTGTCTAAGAAAAAAACGGAATGTATTTAAGAAAAACAAACAGGAACTTGGCTTCCAAAAAACCTCTGAAATGCAGAGGTAAAAACTCATGTAGAAAGAGCAGGTTTTAGAAGACTATATGCAGGTATCCCACAATATTACTAAAATGCCTAAAACGGGGCACACACTTTCCTTCTTCCCTCTCTCTGGAAGCCATCTCATGCTAGACCAATAGCCTGGTAACAAACATACTTGAGATATTATTTTTTAAAACGTCCATGGAAACAGTATCAGACTTACAGCTTGTCCATTCGCTTCATAAAGTGGACATTTTTGTTTGATCTTTGCCAATTCCATATTAACTTGTTTGCTGACCACAGCCATGGGATTTCCTCCTGAAAAAGATTTTATATAGTTAACAGAGATCCCTGTAAAATTTGTCTGCAATTAAAACAAAAATTCCACATTTAAAGTAATTTCAGAGACTAAAACACCAACTCCAGTGAATGCATTCCAGTGACCCAGTGTAACACTGCCAAAGGTCTGCACTGCACAGTGACTCCTGCAATGACGACATGGAAAAAAACCTGCCCATCAACACTTCAAGGACAGGACGATTATAGTGTGATTATACAAGCAGAGCCCTAGAGTGGCAGCAATCTTACTATTGAGAGTTTATAGCTGTAAACACATCTGCAAGCAGAGTCCTTGAAAAGTCAAGGAAAGCTCTCAAAGCTGCACAGTAGCAGGAAGGAGCTTTAAGCCAAGCATAGTGACATGGAAAGGAAACAAAAAAAAATCAGTTCCTAAAACCTTAGTGGAACTCCAACAAGTGACACTAGTGAATATAATTTCTGGAGATGAACCCCAGACACCAACTGAAAGCTGTGTAACTAAACAAATTAGAAAACAACTGAGGAGACCCCATGTGAAAGAAGAAAGGCAGAAAGCACCAACTTTAAGCATCCCAAATCCCTAAATATCAAACTGAGGACAGCAGAGGAAAGGAAAAGAACGGACACAAGTGGGAAATGGTACAGAGCTGAGGCAAGACAGGCTTCCTCCACAAAATTACCTTTGGAAAATATTTCAGGACTAGCTTCCCAATGTTCTCTGATTCTGCAACTCAAGCAAACCCAGAGTGTTTGTTCAAAATAGAGGGGGAAGTTCAGCCACCTTTCTGTCTTTAGAGAGGTGACTGAAAAAGCAGAACAGAGTTTTGAAGTAGGTCTAAGTAAGTTCATGTTTCTAGTTCAACAACCTACTAAAAATTAGAGTTCCACAGTTTACTACTGAAACCAGAAAAGATCCCATTACTTCAGTCTTTTGCCTTCTCAAACCATGAGATCAACCCCTTCAGTAGCCTCCTCCAGATTCATTAATATGAAAGATGCCTTTCAAACCATCTCATCCCTACAGGAATTTTTCTTTCTTTCTTCGTAGCATTTGCTGCCACATTCAAGACAATGGGTAGACTGTTTTGGAAAGGAAACACCTATCATGAACGGGTGATCATTCATGGCTGAGGTTTGAGACCATGTAAGGAACCTGAATGCCCACAAATCCATGAAACCTGATGAGACTCATCCACAGATCCTCAGGGAGCTGGCAGTGGACACACTGGGGAGAAGAGATGCCCATCCAGTGGGATTTTGACACACTTGAGAAGTAGGGCCGATGCAAGCCTCATGAAGTTCAACAAAGCAAAGTACAAGGTCCTACACCTGGGTTGCAGCAATCTCACTCACACCTATAGATTGGGTGGAGAAGTGATTGAGCAGCCCTGCAGAGAAAAACTTGCAGGTGGTGGTTGATGAAAAGCTCACCATGAGCTGGCAGTGAGTGCTCCCAGCCCAGAAACCAATGGGCTGCATCAGAAGGGGCATGGCCAGCAAGTCAAAGGAGGGGGTTCTCCCCCTCTACTCTGCTCTTGTGAGACCCCACCTAGAGTGCTACACACAGTTCTGGCAACCCCAGCATAAACAGCACATGGAACTGTTGGAGCAAGTCCAGAGGAGGCCACAAAGTTGATAAGAGGATTGAAGCACTTCTCCTACAAAGACAGGCTGAGAAAGTTGGGACTGTTCTGCCTAGAGAAGGTTGTGTGGAGACCTCAAAGCAGGTTTCCAATATCTGAAGGGGGCACATAGGGAAGCCAGAGAGGGACTCCTTGTCAGAAACAGTATTGATAGGACAAGGAGTAATGGGTACAAACTGAATGACAGGAAATTTAGGCTGGATTATTAGTAGTACTTTCCGGTGAGGGTGGTGAGGTACTGGAAGAGGTTGCTCAAGGAGGTTTTGGATGCCCCAACCCTGGCAGTGTTCAAGGCCAAGTCGAACAAGGCCTTGAGCAACCTGGTCTAGTGGGAGGTGTCCCTGTCCATGGCAAGGGCGATTGGGACTAGATGATCTTTAAGGTCCCTTTCCAACTCTTAAGATTCTATGAATTAAAACATAAAAATATGACAGTCTTTCACTAGTTATTGTTTTTCCATGACTGTGCAAGTTCAGTTCTTTGTCTGGAACCAGTTTCTGTATGCAATTTAATAAAACTAATCACAAGACACCAAATAAAGGCAGCCAGTAAAAACTGGGGTTTATTATAGGTTTTACAGTATTTTATCATTTCACATTGCTGAAGGATATTCCACACTAAGCACCTGCCCATCTCCTTAGTAGAGTAAGCACATCAATAACTGATGCCATCCCATAAAACAGTAATAAATAGGAAGAAATTCGGCTTGTTTGCCATTATTTTTACAACTATTTTTGAAATCGCTTGGAGAAAGTATTTTTGGACTTTAAACTCCTATTGTGGTTTTAACTAAAAACGAAGTTTTTAGTTAAGGAGAAATCCACCAGCCAAAGAAGTGGTTTTCTGCGAGGAACAGCTTCCTCCCGACCTGACAGAACCAACCAGCTGGCTAGTTTTGAATACTGACAACTCTGTTAAGCCACTGAAGAAAGCTGAACACTCCTCTGTGAAATCACATTTAAGAACGAACAAAGCCTGGGAAAGCCTCTCTTGCTTCCAGACAAGTAACTGGGGGCCCGCGCGGCCCGGCACGGCCAGGCTGGGCCCTGCTCTGTTGCGGCGCTGGCCGGGTCGGCTCGCGGCACAGCTCGGCTGAGATTCTGCTGCCATTGAGTTCCACTTGCAGCAGCTGGGCAAAGGGGGGAAGCTATCGACCTGCAGCATGCCTCCGCTGAGTTCTGGGCAGGCTGCTGAGATCTCAGCAGCTCCCGCTCTGCCGAAGTCCTGACCATAGTGCAGCCATCGAACTGAAGTCCTACACTGTGATAGCTCTGGCCAACACACGGCAGAGATCACGTGACCAACAGCAAGAGGCAAATTCCTGATGTAAGGCCCGGGTAAGACTAACTCTTTCAGTGCTGTAGAATTCCCCAGAACAGATGAAACCTGCAGACATCAATCTTCTCCCGAGTCAGAGAAAAGGAAAAGGTGAAGGTACGTGAAGAAAACAACATAGAGACACCAAAGTCAGTGAAGAAGGAAGAGCTGAAGCCCAGAGAGAGGAGAAAGAGGAGATGCTTCAAACATAGGAGCTGAAATTCTCTTGTAAGGCTATGGTGATGGACTATGAGACATCAGAACATCCCTGTAATTCCTGAAAAGCATGGGGAGATGGAGCCCAAGATGATTTCAATCTATCAACCTCTGGGTTATGGGCCCAGCATGCTTCCACTGCGTTCAAACCACAACCATGAGCAAAGGCACCTGTGCTGAAAGTAGCTGTGATCTAATGAGAAGCTTGAACGGAGAGAGATGAGGACCCTTGCCCCAAGGGAAGAAGAAGACCTCTGTTCCCAGAGATAGATGAAGAGAACCTTTGCTTCTGAACAGCTCATCCTTGAAATGGTACCCCATTAGCTAGAGATTGAACCCTCAAAAACAGTTGTGGAGAAAGCTGTAGGTCAAGGAAGGGACTTTGATATTGCAAGCAAAATTCCGTTTCCCAGATGGCTGATTTGCTGTGACACCGAAGCCATGAGAGAACTGTTTCTTGTGGAGAAATCTCCATGGCATGGCCAGAGAGACTCCTCTCTCTAAGTGAACTGAACTAAGATTATGGTGGTGGTAAACTGACTGAAAATCCCAAATTTTGTCCCTTTACATTGTCAGTGGGAAAGGAAAGAAGAGGTGGAGGGAGGAGAAGTGTTCTGAAGGTTTATTCTGACTCTTACTATTCTTCTTTTAGTTCTGTTAATAAAGCTTTCTTTATATTCTTTAAAGTTTTGAGCCTGCTTTACCTTTCTCCTACTCCTTATCTCACAGAGGAAAATAAGTAAATAATTTTAGTGGGTTCACTGACGTTTGACCAGCGCTCAAGCCACCACATTAAGTTGGTGCTGTGACTTGGATGCAAACTACACTTAATTGGTGTTTCCACCCAGTTTTTTTAAACCAAACCCACTACAACTCTGAAGAAGGTCTTTCTCTTTAGAATGGCTCTGCATTTCCCCTCTTCCCTTGTTTTCCCATGTAAATTGAAAGAATACAGTCTGTCTCTTTAGGGTCTCTCCCATCATATAGCTTTGCTATTTATGAAAACTACTAACTGCCAAATAGGCTGAATGAGAACACATTCTACGAGTTAAAAATACCCAGTTATTTTGGCCATGAAAGGAAATAGCATTAAGGTTTCACATTTACAGCATCATGCTCCCCCAATTTTTCTCCCCGGTCCTTTTGATTTTGAAAAACTCACCAAGTCCTGTTACCACCATTGCTCCCAGATCAGCAACATAGTTCCCTTTGCGAAAGGTAGCAACTCTTCCTCCTACTCGGTCCTTTTGAAAGCACAAAATATTAAACCTCCAGTTACATTCAGTAAGACATTTCACTGAAATATTATCACTGAAACTTCTACAACACATGGTGCAAGTATTCTCTTAAATAAAGGTGCAACAAACAGAACATACACTTTTCCAAAAACCTCAGCAAATGAACTAAATCATTATTAATTTGCCTAAGTTAAGGAATAAAATGTTTAAGTTGCATTTAAAAAAGAAGAAAAGAAAAAATGAAAGAAATTGAAAAAAAATATGCCTAATCTGATTAGGGCAGATTTAAGAATTTATACAGTAGGATCCACTGTAATTCCAAAGCCAATCCCTTCACTGTCCATGGACAAATTTAATTATGTATCAGATTTCCTCTTCCCCCTGATGCCTAAAGATTTTCAGCTTTTTATGCATTTTTTACATATTTGTAACTTTGTAGACTGTTAATACATAGTTGGAACTTGCAGTATTGTTGGGGTTTTAGGAGTTACCATTTCCCCTTTTGTTTTTCTTTGTCTCTTGAAGAATTTTCTCATACTTTGTTGCTATGGAACAAATTGCTGGGTACTTGGAAGAGATAAGGGACCTGGCCACGGGAGGAGGAGTCCAGCTAGCTGCCCTCTTTTGCCATGAGATTTGAACTGGCAAAAAGGGAGCTGGGTACGGCCCCTGCCTGCTTGTTCTCCCGACATCCAGACGAGAGAGAGGCTGCAGTCGTGGTGGAGGGGACTCAACGCCGTTTGCAGGCCCCTGCCTTCTGCTGCGTCCTTCTCCTGTGAGTGGAACCTGCTCTCTGGAGAGCTGCTGGACCCTACTGTAACACCCTACTTCACCAAAAAGGGACCTTTTTCTCACCACCTGTTCGGGTGCCTCAGAGAACTCCGGGATCCCAAGCCTGCCTTTCCCTGCCCTGCTGGGAGCCGGGCAGAGGCTGCCCTGCCCCCGCCACCCCTCTGCCGCTGCTTCCAGCTTTTTGCCACAGTGTAGTGCCGCACCCCCCCACCTGCCGAGACTTCCCGGGCTCCCGCTGCAGCTCTGGAGTGGAGTTTGATACATCTCATCTACAACCCGGGATCGCTGTTCCAGCCTGTTGCCCCCAGCGGCCCTGCCGGGGCATGGGGCCCGGCTGCCCCAGGCTTTGTGCAGCAGCTTCTCCTCCGCCATTACCGCCTGGTGCCGAGCTCGCTCCTAGCGCCCCCTGCAGCCGCGGGGGAACATCGCACCCGCCCTGCTCCCCGGGAGCCGCCAGCGCCCCTGCCGGCCGTGAGCGGCACTGCAGCGCAGGGGACAGGGCCTGAGAGCCCAGAGAGGCTGCACTGGGCTCTGCTCTGGCTGTGACCACTGCCACAGTTATTGGTGTTTGTTTGCCTTGTTTTATACATATATTAGTAAAGAACTGTTATTCCTATTCCTTATGTCTTTGCCTGAATGCCCCCTTAATTTCAAAATTATAATAATTCGGAGGGAAGTGGGTTGCATCTTCCATTCCAGGGGAGGCTCCTGCCTTCCTCAGCAGACACCTGTCTTTAAAACCAAGACAAGTATTTTTCCTGCCCTCTCCCACAGTTTAAGAAACTCTTAGTAATACATTCTTGAAATTCTGTTTAGTCTTCCCTTTAGTCTAGCAAGGATACTTTGCTTTTCACCATAAATCATAGACACAATAAGGTGTAGGGCTAAAAGATCAGGAGGGAAGGCTTCAATGAGGCAGAACCTGGGGGAAAATTACCTAACCAACTGCTCTTCTAAATGGACAATATTTGATAGGTATACTAATCAACTAACCTTATAAAATTGTGGAAATACTTTATCACGTGTATATATTGTGCACCTTTCAATTAAAGATTTTATTTTATATTATCATTTTAACACTGTTTGGAAAAGTTTTGTGTTTTATTCCAGGCAACACCCCCACCTCCTACCACAAAAGCCAAGAGCTATATAGAAAATAATTCAGCTATGCTATCAATTAAGAAGATAACCATGAATTGGCAGTCCATTTTAGAAGCATGAAAAAAACTTTTGATTATTGTCCAAGGTTACTAAAGATGACAATTACTTCCTTACCACTGCAAACTTTGTTAAAAAAAAAGTTACCTTTCCCTCTTCTCATCCAATTAGCAGGATGATATAAGAGAAAAACGCTGGTTACAATTAGGCAAAGATCCCAGCCAGCTATCAATTAATGTAAAAAAGCAAAGTTTGATTTTTAATAATTAAGTCAGCAGTTCAGAAGCATGTAAACTAGTAGTCTGAAAGCTACAGAAAAAAAGTGGAAACAAAGAAACAACTATCACCTGAATCACAGAAATAATAATGCAAAAAACCACCAAGCAGCCTTTAAAAAATACAGCCTATTCAAGAGGAGTCTAGAGATTAACAGCTGAAAAATATTGTGAATTATTTTAAAATAGCCTCTTCCTAGATCTACAAACTAGTTATAATCGCGATGCGGAGAACAAATACTAGGTCACAGCACGAATCTCTTAATTCCAGCTTCAAAAACACCCCAATCAAGCCCAAAACCCAACTAAGCAAACAATAAGAAAATCCAATTCATTCAGGTGAGCAAGAGTCTCCTAAATCATTAGACTGTTGCACTGCCATTTGTTGCAGTGGTGTGGAACCTGGGAAATACAGAGTCAGCAGCTCTGTCCCCTAGCAGCAAGAGCTGTAGCAAATTTAAGAGCCTGAAACATTAAAAAAATTAAGCAGATTATCTTCAACTGTGCTAGAAAAGTGTCAGAAGCAAACATACAAACAAAACGAAGCCAGGAAGTAAAACATAAGATATGGTCCAATTGGTCAATGGATTTATTTTAAATGTGTATCAAGTTATTCTCAACTGAGTAGATTATATGAAAAGAAACTTCAATTAAAACAAAAAAGGAGAGATTTCACTTTGGGTTGAATATGAAGACTACCTTATTCCTGAAACAATAAGCAGCTAGTTCACGTACCACAAAACATATCACTAATTTTGAAGTCTCTGTTCAGCACACAGTAATAAAGAATTCATCTAGGCTTAAAATCCCACCTGATGTTTTGTGGAAGTTCCAAGCCATGATCATATTTAACAAGCAAGTTTTCAAAAAACAGACTTGCCATCTGCTTTCTGGTGAAAATAATCCAGTTTCTAATCATGAAAGAAGGTTGTTCTAAGTGTAAGCACACAACACTAGCATCTGACTATCCAGCCCACCCCTGAGAAATCATCACCCAGCTCCCAGCAAGAACAGATCCACTCAGTTCCTTGTGAGACAGGTTCAGGATCAGCAATCCATCTTGACTGCCTGGAACACCACACATATTTACCCACCCTGAGCATGCTGCTGGGACACAGCCCTGTTGTAGTACTGAACAGGGTTACTGGTTAAGTTGCTGTATAGAAATAAAATAGCACATAAATTCATACTCTGGCTTCCAGAACTGTGACATCCATTCCAAAACTCTGCAACTGGCGAGCTGCTGCCAACCCAGAGACTCCAGAACCAATAATGATCACCTTTCCTGTCTTCTTGGCTAAGGAAAGAGAAAAATCAGCTACAGTAGTCGTTTATATGTGCAGTACTAAATTGCAGTCATGTTAAAATCACATTTAAGAGATACCAAGAACAAAAAGCAGCTTCCTTCTCATGAGTAGTTCTGACAGAACAAACTCTTTAACAAAAAGAAAACTGAAGGAATTCTGAATGTAACGCTTGATAGTTTTTCTTAATGAGACAGGTACACTAGCAGTTCATCTGGAGCAAGGACGAAAACAGGAGAAAAAATGCTTCCAGACAACTGTCTGAAGAAAAAAGCAATTAATATTAATTGCTATGAACAAAGTATCATAGTTTTATTTCTTTCTATCCCAGAAGAATAAAACTTAGAAAGGGCAGAGAAGTTCACTTGCAAAATTTAAGAAACACATAAGCATGTAACAGATCTAAGTACAATACACTGTTTCTGACTTTAGTTATTCAAATGAGGAACCAAGAAAACTCATTAAAAATCAACAGTCACCAAATTACCTATGGAAGACTTTCCAACATTTTTCCTCTCAAAGTGATTTAGGTAAATACATGGCTTCTCTATGCCAAAATAAAACACGTTAACATCAACTGCCAGATGGCTTTCCAGCCTTCTTTTATTTTCTTAGCACTGCAACTCTAAAAAAGAGCACTCAAAAGCTGTCCCAAGAAATCACGGAACAGTAAAACAAAACTTCAATTAGAAACAATGTTCAAGTTTCTTACTTGGAAGGGGCTTCACTCTTTTGTAGATCCCAAAGTTGATCAGCCCATGACGCTCCAGGTAGCTGTGAACTCTATGAACAAGCACTGTGTCACCTAAAAGAATGTGTAAAGTTTCAAAATTATTCGGTATGTTCAGCAGCATACATATACTGAGGACATATTCACAGCAGCAAATCAGTCAAGTCCCACTAAACACATCCCTTCCTACAGCTCTGCTGCCCTACTGACTCATTCATCTTCCTGAGGATACCTGAGGCTAGTTTTCTGAAAAACACCCATGCTGTACTGCAGTTTTGAATCCTGCCTGAAAAGCTGTACAGGACATGAAGTGCTTCTTTTAATCTAGTGCAGAAGAATACCTTTTCTGAAACTGACTGCAAAATCCAAAGATCGTAACACAGAACTGTGATGTGATTTGCCAGCATTATGCCAATCCTTAGTGCAGCACCAAATTCCCATTTTTATTTTGAAAAGCACAACAATGCCCTGTTTTGCAATCCTTGACAGTGTATTTGCATTCATTTCAGCACTATTTTCTTCTTCAATTATTTTTTTTATGGCTCCCATCTACCTTTTTTCAGTTTATTGGGATCTTGTTTAAGAAGTGTGGAGTGGTCTCTATTTGCAAGCAGTAACTCCTCACTCTTTTACTGCCTTCTTGCATCACATTCAGTCTGTGTAAGTCTTATGCAACTTCTTAATGTCTCCCAAAAACCTTATTACTAATGTTTCACAGCTGAAAACCAGCAAGAAGCCGTAGCAAACCTTAAAAAGCTGCACATGAATTAACCCTACTGTAACAATCCATCTTTTTAGCAGCTTTTATGAATCCTGTTAGTGATATTTCTTTACCAGACAAATGAACTCCAACAAATCTGAACCATAGGTATAATAAAATATCTCAGTCTGTACACAACAGCTCATGGAGCTCCACTAACAAAAGACCCATCTGAAGCAGCTTTTCACCAAACAGAAGTGAAAGAGAACAGCAATGATACATATAATACAGTTTTGGCAATGAAAAACTTGACTTACTATTATAAGGTGCTTCTAATTGTTGGATAGTTGCTTCAAATGTCAGCTGAATCTTTGGGTTATCCAACCAGAGCTGCAGCTGTATTTAAACAAATGATACAACATGTCATATTACACAAAATAAGTGTTTTCCTGGTGTGTATTTGCTACCAAATACCACCAGGAGATGAAATCCCTTAATGAATTAAAGTTTGGCAGGACTACCCAAACCACACTGAACTTCCCCTTCCAATGTTCATTAAGGTGCAATAAGTCTGTTTGAAATTCTCACACCATTTCAAGTAAGTGGAAATGCACCAAGGTAGCACAAAGACATGTGCAGCTGGCAACATCAGCCAGCATTGTCTTTCTGGCATCAGATTTCATTATTTCATAAAAGCTACAGCAGTATTTGTCATGTTACAACGTTTATTTATCTCTGACCTTGAACGATCCAATCCATCTTCACCAATGTAAGACACTACCATGGACTACACTGGCTACATATACACAAAAAAGCATATTTACAGGACAGTTACATTTCAAAAGTCAAGCAGGAAGAACTGTCTGTGATATGTTAGTAGGTCAATTCATACTAGAAAAGAACTGTTTTCCCAATAGAACTCCTACTTTGTAGCACAGAGGTAGGAGTTAATAAATAGATTTTACTGTTCCGTGCCTAGATCTAGGTCATACATAGCATCTCCACAACATTTTACATTCCATGGTTAGTCATTTATTTGGTATTTCTCTAGAGTTGCATTACTGAGCTTCACAGTTTCTCAGAGATAGCAAATTAAAGTGGAAATCCTACAACTATAATGAATAGGACTGATTAAGAAATAATTTCCTTATAATTTGGGAGGCTATTTGAGGTAAATGGCTAATTAAGAGGCTGCACACTGCAGTTTGCAGTTCTGCGGAGCCCGGGATTTATATCAGCTGTTCCATGGTCTCTGCTATCCTTGCTGGAAGAGATCCTCTCACAAGCCTTCCTCAAACAGGATTCCTGTTCAGGAACTTCTCCAAGTTCCTCTGTAGCGAGTAAGGCCCACAGATCAGCAATGCTGCTTTTCCCTACAAATACCTCTCTCCAGTAATTTCTTCATTTCAGTGGAAGGATTTTCTGCTTCTAACATATTTCTAAAATGATAACTCACTGTTCACTGCGTGCAAATTGTTTTCCAAACTCTTTGGCCTGCTTTGGCCTGTTTTTACATATCTCATGACTTCCCCAAAGTTACTACCTGAGTTAGAGGAAAATTTTACAGGAATAGCGGAAGTCATGCTTTTAGCATGAAGCTGTCCACCACACATAAATTTTAAATAACTTCTTTAAGTTATTAAGCACTGGGTGTTACCATGGTCAATACCCTGCAATGTTTATTGATCGTCTTTAGTCTGTGAAAAAACTGAGTGGTGTGTAAGGTGTTTTGTCTCCTAACTACTGTAACACAGCAATTTTCAAAATATTTCTTGGTTTCCTACTGTTAATTTCTCTAACATGACTTCAGTTTTCTAAAATACTCTTTTCAAAATACAGGAGAAAGTATTGATCCTTGTTTTGGATATTGTAAATACACTATAGATTCCTTATGCTGTTCACATCACTGCTTTGATCAAGAACTGGATAGCACATTTCTTAACAATTTAAGAACATGACAGGATGCCAGAAATGAAACCCCGCTGTCTCAAAAGCAAAAATTCTATCAACTGCTAGACATGGTAACTGCCAAAAAGCCTTAGCAAGGTACACAAATTCCCTACCCTTTTTCACCAATACTTTTACAACAAACTTACGGTGCGGTTCCTGATGTACAGAAACACCTTCTGAGTCTGCTGTGGCCCACTGATTATATCAGGGAAGCAGGCAGCTTCTTGAGATGTCATACGGTCATGTGGAAGTCTACTCTGGAAAGCTGCACCCTCCACACCTACAATAAAAAGACAAGTAGTCTACAGGCACTGCAAAGGAACACTACCATTCCTAGCCAGTGCATTCAGCCATGAGATGATATGGTGGCCAATTTCATGTGATGCTTTCATTTAGTCCTTTTATTTACTTCTGCAAGACATACAGGTTTCCAAGTTAAATGTTCTTTGAATTACAGCTAGAGATAATGAAAAAGCAACACTACAGGGCAGATAAAACAAACAAGCTTAGATAGTGTCCTTAATTTGTGTGGTTTCTAGTTTTTAACAGAATTGGGAAAACTTTTCAGAACCTATACAAGCACAGCATCTACCATCCCCTCTCACCTGCTTCTCAAAGTTTAATTTGCATTGACCTTCTCCATCTAGAGGAACCCAGCTTAAACTCTCATTCTGCATATTTGATATATTTACAGCAGGCAGTGCAATGAAATACAATCACACTTATGCATTTCCTGCCCTCCCTCCCCAAGTGCTACCTACAAACAACAGATTTCTTACTTGTCTTTTTAAACACTCCACATGTAAAAGACTAATGCTGAACCCATACAGAAGAGGTTTTCTCTGTGGAAAGCCTTCATTCATACAGGAACCTGCACTTTTACTAATTTACATACTGGCAGTGATGTAACTACATCTCCGCACCCTGCTCTCCTCTATTATGTTGTACTACAGGTAAAGTGACAAACTAAGACACAGCTGCATCAAGTGCTACAGCACAAGTGAAGTGCAGAAAGCAAATCCTGAAGGCATAGGGAGAAAAACTAAGTACTGCAATGTGAAATACAGCAAGAACAATATAAATTTCCCATGTCCTAGAAGTGACTTTGATCAGGACAGAGGACAAGGCATTCAATCTAGAGAGATAGAAGCCAATATATCCCAGGGGCAAAAAACCGCACAAGTAAAAGTAACACAGTAAGATTAAGATCATTTGCTGAAACTGGAATTGTTCAAAAGATTACAATAAATAGCAAAGTAAATATAAGCCTGCAGTATGTTACACTAATCAAGATAACTGTTTAAGAGTTTGAAGTTCATGTACAGCAGTACATGGCACTGTACCAGGGAGAGGAATTCCCTGCTTTTAATTCTGGAGCCACCACACACCCCTTTAACTTCCAAGCATTTTTACTTCCCAAAGGTGCTGAAAAAAAATCAAGGAAGGAAATGGTTGTGAAGCTAACAAAAAAAACCCCAAAACAAAACCCCCCCAAATCAAACCAACCAAAAAAACCCCACACAACAAACCCAACCAAACAAAAAAACCTCACAACAACAATAAAAAAACCCCAAACCCTCAAACAACAAAAAACCCAACCAACCAAAAAACAAACAAAAAACCCCACCCCAACCAAAAATTTATTTGTAAGATCAAAAGATCTGTGATGACTCAAGCTAAAGAAAACTGTCTGTAATCATTTACACCAATTTTACAACATGAAGAAATTAGTAACAGAAGCTACAGAGCATTGAGAGCAAAATAAAATTAACCACAGGAGAAGCTGACACACCTACAATGTTTCCTGCACTATTATTCAGCACAGCTACGGAATAGAAACCCACAGCTCTACTACAACTTCAGTTTCTCCAGCAATAACCATTCCCCAGCCCTTCTGCTGTCATTCCATCTAACACTGCCCCAAGTATGCCAACATCTGTGTAGGAATGCATATGCTCAACTATGAATTTTGTAAAACTGGGCATGGAAATCAAACCAGTTACCAATTCTCTGATACTTTATTAATGCTAACAATCTTACTTAGGGCTCTAGATTTTCAAGTGCTAGCAAAAAGCTCAGCAGCACAATTTTCAGAGAATGGCCAGTTAAAGACCTGAAATGCTGAACCTGACTCTTTCTTACAGGTTTGTGCCAAAAGAAGTGTGTTTCTCCAGGTACCTGCTAAAAGGCCATGTAGTCATCGAATACCAATGTAGTCAGCAAACTCTCAGATGTGTGGATTTAAGGCAAGTTTAAGTTTTTTCAAGAAACTCAGCAGTTTCTTAAAAAGCTTTGGGATTTATTCCTTCAAACTGGTGAACAGAGAGAACATGGTGCTGCTAACAGTTTTGGAAAGAACTCCCAAGGTGCGTTGAGTTGTAGGGGCTTTTAAGGCCATTTATCTTTCATGGCAATACCCAAACTTCAAAACTAGAATGACAGAATAGCTCCAGATGAGCACAGGTGTTCAGGAAAAAAAAGCTAATAAAACAACACACAAGAGCGTTCAATACAAGAATTTAGAAAAAGCATAGTTATTAATAGCAAAGATACCATTTTTATTTTGTCAACCACTGAAAGATCTTATATGAACTTAATGTCCTTGAATTTACTTCTGCAACTACACAGCTCAAACCTAAATGGATTTGGATTTCAGGCTGACTAAATCCTGTTTCACAACCTTACTGCTTGTATTTCATGAAAGCCACACATTATAGGGATTACCAGTTCAAAACTACATGTTTCTCCTTGGGGCAGGCAACTGAAGGAATGGTTCTGTCTAGACTGGATTATCAGCTCCTCTTCACACACATTTGCCCACACACACTTGCCCATTTCCTGACACTCAGCATTAGCAACTAATTGGCTGAAGTTTTGATTATATCCTTCCCCACAGAAGAAATCCTGAGGGATGCTGCTCATTTAAAGACTTATTAAAACATCTGCAGGTGAACACACTGAAAGGTTTTTGGCTGTTGAATTGGACGGCTGTTAAGGAATACTGTCAGCGTACAATACAAAATGCAAAATATGCAGAATTTCCAATCAGCCAATGCCTGCCTAAAAATGAAATAGGCAATGCATCCTTAAGCCCATAAGCCATAATAGCCAGCAAGTGGTAACATCCATAAAAGTATTCGCCTCCCTTACCGACAACAGCAAAGGATGCACTCTTAGATGAATATCTTGAAGTTCTATTTGCTTCAAAAAGAGCAACTTGGAGGTACAGAATAGGTTCTGGAGCCTTTGACACTTTTGTTTAAAACCCTGAGCCTGAAGTGAGAGCAAAAGCAGCAGAGTTGGAGGAAGATTTTAAGTAATATTCCAAGTACTTAAGAGTAAAGACACCAATCCTGTGAACGAAGCAGTAAGTGAGTACTGCCAGCACCAGTACCAAGGCCAAATGGCGAATGCAATTCACAATCCAGTCCACTGAGCAACAGACTATGAATCTGCCCAGCAGACAATCTCCTGGGCTAAGTGCTGGCACACAAGTCAAACATAAAGCCTTTCAAAAGACAAAAAGAAACGAGCAAAAAGGTACTTCGTCCTATGTTTCTTCAGCAGATTCAAAAAAAGGGTATACTGTTCTAAAGCCCAGGGCTCTCTCTGTCAATCTAGGTGGTACAAACTGGCTAGGAAAGAAACAGCTTTTTGGAAGTTTAGACTCCTCTGAACATGGAGAGGAGTGGAGGGATGAGAGATCGGCCTGAGGCATTTCAACACAGGTTAGCTACTGCCCTTTTCCACAGTTGTTACAGACCTCAACTGAAATCTGAATATCCCCCACTTTTTAAACAGGTGGGTACACAACTCCTGCATCTCTTGCTAAATTTGGGACAACCACACCCATGCGCACTTGCAAGCATCAATCCCTAACTTGGCGGCTCTTGCTACTCAGTGGCAAGCATCAAACGCCACCCTCACCTGATGCTTGGCCGTCTCCATACCCTCCAGAACTGTCGTCTTGAAGTCCTCCTGCTTGCCCTGTGGAAGGAAAGAGGAGAACTCAGGGACCTTACTCCATAAGTTAAACCATACTGGACATAAAGGCCCGGCAGTTGGCGTTTTAGGTATTAAATTTCACCAACTAACTAAACCCATTTTCTGAGAATCCCATCTTCTGGAACCTAGGTTCAGGGCACCAAAAAATTATGTTCTAAAGGGTTATCCATGTTACTGGAAAGCTTTACATCAGATTTTATGGGCAATAAAGAAGTACACCATATGTAGCATTCCTGGTGGCTAAATACTTATGATCTGGTGGATGGATACCATCAGATTCTATGGATCTCAAACCCTAAGAATTTGATAATCTTACCCTTGGTGCTCCCAAGTCACCCCCTATCCCAAGGAGACAGTTTAAAGCATTTTGAAAAGCCTCTCATGCTCAAAATAAGAGAGCCTTTTTTTTTTTTGCCATAAACCCTTCCTTTAAGCTTGATGCTAGACCATTTCTTGGCTCAGACCACTTATTTTGGCTTCAGTACTCTTGATACATCATGAGTGTTCCAACACACTAAGGTTGCCTTTGAAGCCAAATACACATCATACCATTGATCAGTGATGTGATCAATACCAGCACTGAAAGACACCAGTCTTTCAACATTCCCAGCAACGGAAACATGAGGAAAGGCTAAGTACTCATCCGAAAGATCTGAAGAAGTCTCAGAATTACCTTAGCCTGCACGTAAGTCCTAAACAGGACTGCAATACAAGCAGGAACAGAGCATGTTGAGAAGAGAGATGAGTACAGCTGCAGTGTCTGCAGGAACGAAGCCATTACACACCTCACACACTGCTCACTTCACAGGAGGCACTAGCTCTGTGTCGAGCTCACGAGCAATATTCTTCCACAATCAGAGATTTGCCTGAAGTTCCATCACCTGCAGAGCTCAGGAAGCCATGGCACACTCCAGAGATGGCCCAGTGCTGTTCAGCTGACTTCTGCTGTACCAAGGCTCCTTCAAACCACACACTTCAACAGTCAGCAAGTCCAAACCAACATGCACTGAAACACTTCAATAGTGACAGGAATGGAACAGCTACTTCCTAGACCACACCTGTTCAAGTGTAATCTCCAAACCAGTAAGAGCAAGGTCTAAGCTGAGGCTGAACACACAACTGTTAGTACTCTTTAGAATCTGGGCGGACAATTTTGCCAGAAGGTAATTTAAGGCTGTTAGGGGATACACAAACTGAGAAGAATTTCATCTGAACTACAGATTTAACCCCTAAAGCAAGACACAGAAAGTTAAACAAATGTTTCCATACTGTGCTAAACTGGATTAATCTAGAATGTCACAACACTAAACATCTACGGATAAAACAAAATAGGAACTGAAACAAGACAGACATTTTCACTCAGTACAGAAGAGGAGCAATAGTTAGTACTTGTATAAAGTCAGTCTGCCAGCAGGGAAGTCAAAAACTCACAGAGAGACTGTGACAAATAATTGTACTTTGACAGGCCTCACAAGACCCAAGTTATGATCCTGTGAATAAACATATCTGCAACAGCAAGACAAAGTTCTTTACTTGATCTACATTGCAAGCACTTCATATTGCTGGGAACATTTCAAGACCTGCTTCTATTCTGGGAGAGACTAACACAACTGAAACACAAATATTTACACTCAAGCATAGGCCATTAATTTGCAATAAATTTCACCTGTGCCTTCCATAACTTAAGAAATTAAAAAGATTCTGACATATGGCATTCATAATCCCTGAATTAACACTGACAATGAGCAGAGGGGAAAAAATTGCTCTCAGCTTACTTACAGAAAGAAATCTGTATCTTCCTCTTCTCATCACCATTACTGATTGCTTGGACACAATTCTAAATGCTATGCAGTCTGAGCAGAGAAGTTTGGAAACAAGGCCTGCTACTGAAGATTGCCTCTCCTTCCCCGGAAGGAAGATTCTAGTTGTAAAGGAACTAGCAGCAAGCAAACCGCTGATCCATCAAACTACTGCAGCTCAACAGAACATGTGCGAGAGCAGAACCTGCTCAAAGTCTCAATGCAACAGAATAACAGACCATGAGCTGAAGAGTAATCAGGAAGAAGGTCCACAAAGCGATCTACTTCATATAATTATTCACTGTCTCAGAATTAAGAATAGCAGCGCACAAGTATCACAGAGTACTGAGCTTATTTAGGAAAACAGACAAGTCAGACAAAATAAAGAGACAAAGCACCACTAAGTTTGACCATGCCCTTAATGTTAATCTTGATCATATTCATTTCCTTGGAAAGTAGCACCTAAAAATGTAGGATTACCACAAAGTAAGAATACTGATAACACTAAAAGCCCAGGGGCTAACAAAGAAAATCTTCCAGGGTTCTAAAAATGAAAATCCAATTTGGTGAGGAAAAACAAAACAAAGATCCTTAGAGGAAAAGAAAAAACAAAAGAAGCAATCTCTTTGATTCCCAAAGGGATACTGACAAACAAGAACACAAATGTCATCATTCAGTACTGAAAGGAGTTTGGAAGCTTTTTGCTATTAGACAATATTCCTCAAGTAAAAAGAGAGGAGATACTCTAAAGAAATTATCTTAACCATGAAATACTGTCACTCCTTTTAAAACCGCTCTGCCATAGCATGCAGTATAACTTGCAAATCCAGACTGTAACGGCCAAAACACCTGGAATTCCCCACAGCTGAACACACGAATGGAACCTACTCAGAGAAGACCAGCATTCTGCTGTCACCTGAAGTGTGACACTTAATAATCCCCTTCACTGTAAGATGTCTGTGGGGACAGGCTAATGAAATACCAGCACCAGGACATTTTTAAGTTGCACAATCAGGCTTTTCAACTCAAAAGCTGTAATGTAACAGCTTTAGGCCTCTATTGCATTACCTGCATTTTTACAGGCTTTAAACACAGAAAGGAATTTTTTAAGGTCTGCAATGAGAATAAATTAACAGTATCACACAAGCTAACTAAAATTTTCCTAGATTTTCAGTATGCAATCCTACTCTAGCATTACTGTCCAATTTAGTATTTCTTAGTGAATACTTCAATTTTTCCTTCAAAGTGACACAGAGAGAGAAAACCTCAATTATAAACACTGCTTTTATGTACAGCAGACTCCATGGTGTCTCTTCCTTCTAAAGGGTGGCTGAATCAGAAGTTTCAATGCACATTTAACAGCCAGCATAAGATGACCTGATGTTCTTGATGCCGATATTAATAAAGACAAAAAATAGAGAGATCCACAAACATATATAGTCTCAAAAACCTTTAAAATTACAGCAAGATTAGCTATGGAATGACAACTTGAAATTTGTCTTCTTTCTACTTTACTGCTTCACACATATCACAGAATTTCTAGAAATAGAGAAATGATGTGATGACCTGGAATCTACTCATTTCTAGGTAGCTAGATATGGCTTGTTTGAAAATTGATTGTATTTAGATGGCTAAAAGACAGTGCTTGCAAAGTAACTGTTTAACAGGCTGTTTTGTGTATAGAATAGCATGCCTCATCACTGATCTTCCATGTTTCTTCCTTCATGGGATAAAACCTGTTCCACTGTACTTCACTGATTATGGCTCAAACTGATTTCAATAATCATTCTTAGAGCCACAAAATGGAATCTGAGAGAAATAAAAAAATGTATTAATATTAGGTCTCAAGGATTAAACACAATGTCTAAGCTAAATCAAATAGTAAGTTTAAAATACCTGCTTAATTACACCTATTAAAATTCCATTTTTGCTACACAGCTATAACTGGGGTAGCAGGATTTTTATCACTGCAAGTATTTCAGTCAAGCATATGAGCTATAGTATTCCTGTATCAAGGCAAGAGCCAACAGCTGCAACAAGGAGAGGTTACAATGGCAAATCCTAAGAGATAAAACACACCTACGGCTTTTAGTATTTTTTTTGCAACTGAAGGTAGGTATCCCCAAGTTAACATCAGTCCTATGCCTATATTCTCAAACCTGCCAGCCAGAAAGAAACTTCAGATAACTGACAACTAACAGTGACTCACGTAAGTGATGAACCTGCAAAGATTCAACTACTAGATTTCAGCCCTTGTCTACAAACAATTAGAATACATGTTATCTCATGAAATCTCTTCGCTGTGAGCTTTGCAAAAGCATGACCTTGCAGGCAGCTGAGTGATAACGACACCAACACACCTCACTAATGGTGGCAGCTGTAAACACAATGGACGTAAAGAATAGGGTACTGCTAGTACCACAGATTTCAAAAGCTGCCTCCTGAACAAGACTAACCAAAAAACTTCTCAATGTAAAGTCAAGCTCTGTCAAAGGTAATAAGGAAAGCACTAAAATTTAAGCAAACTGTATCCAACCAGAAATTAAGATCAGAGTCATAGTTTAAAGCCACAGGAATCACAGTAGATTAAACCTGTCCTTCTGCATAACAAACATAAACCCAACCTCTTCTCTCTCCAAGGAATAAGTGAATGTTCGTACACAAGCAAGTGTGGCAGCAGAGAGCCAGAGAGGCTATTCTGGTCAATAAGCTTCCAAAGACAAGTCAATAAAGATCATGAGAATATAGCACAAGAGGCTTTGCTTCATTTGGAATTAGATTAATGCATATTCCTATCTTTCTGTTCTGTGTTTCCCCCTTTCTTCCACATATGGGGCCAGCAAATAAAACACTGTAGAACAATTATTCAAAACCAGATCCCAGACATAGGATTCATGATGCCACACCCGGCCCTACCTAATTTCTGTTAACAAATCAGGTAAATAGTGTCAGAGGAGAAGGTCTCTACTCACCAGATGGCTCCTCTGGCTCACTTTCATTCTCTTCTTCTGCAGGAGCTGGTGGAGGTGGTGGGGGTAATTTTTTCTCTTTCTCAGCTTTAGCATTTCTCTCTTCTTCAGAGTAATACTCATCTTCTGACAGGTTTGCAAGACTTTCATCCATCTCTCTATACTCCACCTGTAAAAAGCACAACAGAACATAAACACACTGAAGATGTCTGTAAGTCAGGCTACTAACATTAATGCTGCAAGTAGCGAAATTGCTTACAGTTTAAAGAAAAGGCTTGAGTTACCTTATGCCAAAGTCTTATCACAGGTAGCATGTTATAAAATGCAACAAAGCTTAACAAGTTCCAAATGTTTTCGCCTCTACCTAAAAAAAAAAATAAATCTGCAGCACTCTATAGCAGGAACTTTCTACTCACATCAAGTCCAGTTTATGTGTATTTGTTATATTATCATTTAACTTCTCTGTTTTTCTTCCCTTCCTTCACATCCCTGCCCAACTCAGGAATAACAAGAAGCTTCTATGTCCACTCCATATGTTCAAACTTCAATTTCATCTGCCAAGCACAGATGACCAGAGGAGTACACAAGATTTCCTGTGGAAATCCCACCTGTGTCCTGTATGGTCGCCTGCTTACTGGGAATCTTGTACTGATACAGAGGCTCACAGCTGCTTCCTCTGCAGGAAGGTCACACTAGTGACTCAACACAAGAAATATCTCTTCCCCTCATCCCCCCCAATCTTTATTGCCATATATATTTTGTTCTGTTCTCCAGTAAAAATAAATAAAATTACCAGCCAAAAAGACTCACTCCAACTTAAAGGAACATGGAAACCCCAAGAACTAGCCTGGAAGGGCTGCATCTCATACTGCTTAGTTGGCCAAGCTTTAATTCAAAGTAAGAAAGCTTTGTACACTGCTATTGAATTTCCCTAATGATTGGAAAGGAAAAAAGCACTTCTCAATATGCAGCCATGGGAAAAATAAAACGACAGCAGCTACTGACCCTCCAACATCCAAGAGGCTAGCTTTCCCCCGGAAACGACAAAAACAGCTCTGGATTTCTCACCAAAAGAACAAAAAATCTTTCATAGTCCAAGTTCAGTCACTAAGAAAGGGCAATAATGGGTACAATTCAAAGTAGCTTTGGGAAGCCTGCATACAGGAAACCCCGGATTCTTCAAAACACTATATACTCCATGATCCGCTATCTTTTAAATATTTACATTCCACAACGTCCAACATATTCAGGTTTTCACACTGTTGCACCTCCAGGACCTTCTGTGAACTCACACTCTGAAGCAAGTAACAGTGACCACTCAGCACATCCATACATTACCATGGGTATTTGAAGCCACACATACTACTTCTGTCCAAAGGCCCTCTGTGGTCTCCCATTCCCTTCTGAGTTTCCACAACTTTCAAAGAACAATCAAGTCCAACAAAAGACCCTAAGTTTTTCCCTAGATTTATTTCTAAGCTAGATACCCTCCCAAACAAAGTTCACACTACAAACGCTCATGGGAAGGTCTCATGCTGGTCTGAATGCTCAAGGGGACATATGGTGTCACAAGAGATGAACACCCTTTGCAGATGGGTACTGTCGGTGCAAAGAAACATCACCAACACACAACCCACACAGAGCACTAATTCCTACTTGTTAACAGACCACTATAAAGCAGGAATGCTGCCTCTGAAGATCATAGAATGGCTTGGACTGGAAGGAACAGTCAAACCCATCTCATTCCACCCACACTGCCATGGGCAAGGACACCTTTCACTACACCAGGCTCCTGCAAGCCCTGTCCAACATGTCTGTGAACACTTCCGGGGATGAGGCAGCCACAGTTTCTCTGAGCAACATGTGCCAGGGCCTCAACACCCTCACTGTAAAAAATGCCTTATGTACAGTCTATATCTATCTTATTTTGATTTAAAAGACGCACCAGACTGACCTACCCAACAGCTCCTGTGTGTAATGGACCAGTCCAGTTATCACATCACACAACGGCTCTGAAGAGCCACATTCAATGCCACAAGACAGAACAGTTCCAAAAAGTAATTTCAGCTTCTATGTCAAACACCCCAAGCCTGGGCACAGCCAAGATCTTTAATATCTTCTGAAACAAGGTTTCCAAGAAAATGTTTCATACAAAAAAAGTAGTATTTTCATATAGCTAGAACAACAGATAAGAATTACATACTACAGACCCAAACTATTGGAGACCCTTTACAGCCTTCATATTTCATTGCTAAATCTCACCCTTACAAAGACTTGACTCAGCTCCAATGCCAATGAAGGGATGGTGAGGAACAGTGGACTGAGCGTGGCCATCACCTTCACAGCCCTGCAAAACCAGCCTCATCCTATGCACATGAGCCTCGAGAGGCTGCATCCATATCCCACAGTAACAGACGAATTTGCCGACAAAGCATAAGCTTCAGGAGCGCTCCAATGCACTGCCATGGGGGTTTTACTGTTCGGTATCCGGTCAGGAACTGCAAAAAGTTCCTGAACACCTCCAGACACCTCTCCTTTACGACAGGATACGAGTTCTCCCCAGAACCCACGAAGGTGAGCTAGGACAATAGGGAATCTTGATCTTAAGACAATGTGGCTTCCTGAGCGCCCACTGCTTGTCCTTTGCACTCACGACACCGGAGCTCCCGGTCCCAGGCATACTCCCCAACCGGTTCGGCAGGGCCTGGTCCCATGCTGAGCCCCACGCCCCGGCAGGGCCGGCGTCCGGGACGCCCTGAGGAAGAGCTGTCCCGAGCAGGGCCGGGGCCTGCCGGTCCGAGCA
>VZTN01015890.1:43623-77070 GCA_013400515.1 Erpornis zantholeuca | reverse complement strand
CGGGTCCTGCGCGCGCAGCGCCGCCTGCAGCTCGCGGATCGTCCTTGCACCCGCGCCCGAGCCGCGGAGCCGGCACCGCTTCGCACCTCGCGGTTCTCGCTCGCCTCCGTCGGACCCTGAGCGAATACAGGCCTCGCACATCGCTCCCGGCCATCACAAACGGACCCCGCACACACAGCTTTGCCGCTGCTCCCCAGCCTGCACACCTGCTTCACGTACACAGCAGCAGGACCTGCTGGCGACTGAGAGCAGTAAGGAGTCCTGTGGCCGTAACAGTCCTGCGTGAACAAATGGAGGCCCTTGAAACGCGTTTTAAGAGAGACGTTTATGCCTATTTCATCACAGAATGGTTTGGATTGGAAGGGACCTTAAAGCTTATCTTAAAGCATGGGCAAGGACACCTTCCACTGTTCCAGGCTGCTCCAAGCCCCTGTCCAACCTGGCCTTGGACACTTCCAGGGATGGGCAGTTACAACTTCTCTATGCAACCTGTGCCAGTTGTCCCTCAGTAAAGAATTTCTTCATAATATCTGATCTAAAATTACCTTCCTTCATCTTAAAGCCATCCCTCCCTGTCCTGCCACTCTAGGCTCCTATCTGAAGTCTCTCTCAGCTCTCTTGGAGCCCCTTTAGGCCCTGGAAAGAGCTCTAAGGTCTCCCTGGAGCCTTCTTCAGGTGAACACACCCAACTCTCCCAGCCCATCTCCAGAGCAGAGGGACTCCAACACTCAGAACATCTCTGTGGCCTCCTCCGGACTCATTCCAATAGGCCTATGTGTCTCTCATATTTGGGATGCCAGAGCTGGATGCAGCTCTGCAGATGTGGTCTCATCCTAGCAGATCACAGGGGCAGAATCCCCTCCCTTGTCCTGCCTATGCTGCTGGGTATCAGCCCAGGGCACATTACCAAGACATCAAGCTTCATGTTCACAAAGGATTCAATCTTAGTCCTTCTGTCACCTTTCAAGGTCTGGGACTTCTCCTCAGCATGTCTTCTCTCAGGTTTCTACTTAGACCAGCAGAAAAAGCTGGTAAGGCAGGAAAGAGGAAGTTTGGACAGCCTTTGGACAGGACACTGCTGATCAATGCCCAGCAGTCCCACAGATGCCAGAGATGTTCTGCTCTGGGTTCCCTTGTCTTGAGTATCTGAAGAGTATTTGCTAAAGGTAACAGAAAATTATATGCACACTTGCTAATTTTCTTCCCTCTCTCTTTAAAACTGGTCATTCCCTGGAAGGGATGTTGGCTGGTCTAAGCAGACCTACTTTGTCATGAAGCTGGTACTGGCTTATCACATGGCTGTATAGACACTGTAGGAGTATTTAGGTACCTGGGAAGGCAGAAGTTGCACAGGAAGATTTAGGTGTAATTTTGATCCTTCTTCTCAGACAGGAAGAAACTAGAGGCTGTAAAGGTCTGCAAGATGTAGCTGATGCACTCCAGATGCCCAGTGGGCAGGTAGAAGGTCATCAGCACACTCTGACAAACAATTGCAGTGCCGAGAAGCAACTGGAGCAAAATGGAACCAACTCTGAAACCTTGTTCAGTAGTTACATATGAAATCCAGCTAAAAGAACTGCAGAGATAACTAAACTGTGATAGGGGAGAAAAGGAAGTTACAGGCAATTGCTATAAGAACACTATCTTCGTCTGTAAGCTAAGTATTTTTAAGTATTTCAGGCTTCCATAGAAACTGGTATTTCCTTCATCTTGCCACTTTAATCTCCTTTTGTTTGCATTTACCCAAATTTCTGAAATAGCCAGAAAACTCATTTTTGCATACAATTTTTACCTAATGGGTGAGATAAGTGGCATTCTCAAAGCACACTTAACATGTTTTCCATAGCTTTACACCAGCAAACATCTCATTCAAAACTTGAAACGTTTATTCTTCTGAATTGACAGATTCAAGTTAATGCTTTTATTTTTGAGGGTCTTTTATTAAATACAGTTAACATGACAAATATAGGCTCTCCAGATTTGTAAAACTGTCTCCTAAATTCGTATCTATAGTTTAGCTCCATATTTGCTGGGGTATAAACACAATTAGAATAAGGCGCACAAAGCGCTTTCAGCAACATCTTGTTTCATTCAAGACATCATTATGCCCATCACCTTAAAAGTCATTTTTCACTATGATCAGAAAAACAAATGTAAGCTAACAGTAGAATATATGAGAATATTCTGAGACGTGAAACAATGACAATTTGCTTCAATGACTTCTCTGTACAGAGCTGAGCAGAACCTTTTCATTTACTGCAGACAGAAAATCTGATTTTTATATGGAGTATGTGTATTCAGGCTGGTTCAAAACATTTGTATGCACATGCAAACTTATATTTTACTTTTACTTCAACAAAAGTAAATATAATCCTATTTTTAATCAGAAAAGTCTGAGATAATCAATCCAAAGCCATTTCCACATTTATCCACTTTGTTCTTCAGTAACTGATGTGGGCAAACTGTTTTCTGGGCTTTTTATATGTAAGAATTTTTATATATAAGAACAGTGATGAAGAATAAGCACGCCAGCACTACTATTTCAGCTGGATTCATATTAAAGAAAAACCCTCAATGGAATGGAGGATAAGCCCCCTCAGAATTAAAGCATGGCTCTGATACACAGGCTGAGCAACTGGACACTTCCACACACACAAAAAATCTAGGCAAAGTACAACAGAAATGGAGGAACTGAAATGTGGAAAAAGGGAGAACAAGTGAGAATCAGCAATTTTCTCAAACACATGGGTCCAGTTCTGATTCCTTGTAACATCCTTCCCGCATGCCCAGCAGCACCATGGGTAATAGGAGCAGCCTTACCCCACTATAATGCTACTAAATACCACCTAGTGCTTGTTGGTACATTTCCTCAGCTATAATTTATCCTTCTTCCCACACTTCAGAGAAAGAGCATTTTATTAAGTAGCATTTTTCATTATGACAGACAGGAATGCAGGAGAAAAGCCTGCAGCTGCATTCAGCTTTTTAAAACACACTGGCAAGTACAAGTATCATTATACAGGAAATCAAGTCACCCAAAGCCTCTTCACTGTGAAGAGGGTGAGACTGGGAAGGTTCACAGAATGCTGAGACCAGAAAAAAGATCAAAAGCAATGTTCAAGGCATACACAATCTTAAGAAAAAGGTGCTTTGAAGCCTACACTTGTTTTCGTCCCTTTAAAAGTCTATACTATGATACAGAAATAAAAGTCGGGGCAGGGAGCAGTGAGGGAAGGTCTTCACCCGGCACTTTTTCTAAATTAAGTTCCACAGTTTTGTTTTTGTTAAAAGAAGTAATTTCTCATTTAATACCTGTTTCAGGATACTCCGATCTGTGGTGCTGTTAACAGTGCACTTAATCTGCATTATCCATTAAAAAAAATAATCAAAAAGCAGCTCTGAACTTTGCTTCTGAGATGGAAGCACTGTCTCTGAACCAGCAAACATTGCTGTCACTCTTGCTTTGCATCTTTCAAGGCCTGAAGTCTTTCTAAAAGGGGTGGGTGAGAGTAATGCCACATTGAAAAGATCCAGTCAGAAACAGGGAATCCTAAATTATCTTTGTTTAGCTTGATCAAAGCAGAATATAGGTCTTTAGCCTTCCCAAGTTCCTTGGCAAATGCATCTGCTTGAAACTCAAATCTTCGGCTTAATACAGTCAAACAAAATGAGAGAACCTGTGGAGAGAAATGTATTAAAAATTATTTTAAAATTCAGCTATCTGCAAATTCCTTCAGTGCCAGTAAATACTACCATATCTAGATCCCACACATCACTGTGGCTGCAGACTGATCTCCCTAAGCTTTATCCAAGCCACACCTCAAACTGGGAGTCCTACCCAACATGCAGCACTAAGTCTGATTATCAAAATGAGACACCCAATACAACCCCTAGAAACTTCAAACTTCCCCTAACAAAACAGAATCCTTATTTAAATAGGGTGATACTTCAGTGTCTATGTATTGAAAACAATTTACCTCATTGTAAGGTGAAAAAATGAACTGGAAAATAATCATCAAGCCTATCAGGGTAGGTTGGGTGTCATAGAAACCAAATGCAGCAAAGAGTTCTTTTTGACCAATTAGCACGGCAAACAAGAAGAAGCAAAGGAAGGAATTCATCTAGAGAAAAGAAAAAACATTCTTGATTAAGATAAGCCATTATATAACATCACATTACCGATTTGCACAGGGATGCCACTGTAAAAAAACAAGTAGATTACTTTTGAACTAATATACAGAGAGGAACAAACAGCTGGTCTTTACCTGCTTCTGAAAACACAACAGTAAAAAAACCACTATTTTCTGTCCGTGAGCAAGAAAAAAGTAATGAAGGGAGATGCAACAGCAAGAAGAAAAGTGAGGAGGGAGTACAGGGTAGAACTCATCTCCTTGGAATTAAGCATAGGTTCTAAAATGTTTAAAGCCAAACAAAATGTGTCTGTGCTGTGTTGTACTTCTATTCCTGGAAACAATCTATGCTTCCATCTAAGCTGTGCAGCACTGTGTACAAGCACTGTGCTTGCCCAGCTTTTCAGAGCCAAGAGGCAGGACCATGCCTTACTAAGTTTTCTAGAGGAGATGATTAATACCTTTTCAAGCTATCCAAGTGGTTGTTTGGTCTTTTTAGAGTAATATGGAAGGTGCCAGAATACTGTTTGTTATTGAAATACATGGAAGAGAAAAGGAAGGATGGCTGGATAGCAAACAACTAACAGAAAAAGCGTTAAAACTTTGCGGAAGAATATGTCAAAATTTCTCAAGGTGAGGATAAAGTCTATCTATCACAACTAAACAGTAATATCTAGAAAATGTATCCAAAGACAAATTACACAAGGTAGCTAAGTGGCAAAAGCAGTGTACTAGTTACTAGTTGGCAGGGATCAAAGCTAATACAAGAAATTAGAAGGCAATTGTCTTAAAGCAAAAAGCAGAAAGGGCCTCACTGAAACGTTCAGCTGCACAGGTAAGAAAAAGTCAGTATAGAAGCAGTTCTTCCTTAACAGGAGTGTAATAGGGATATTTACAGCCTGAAAAGCTTGTGAATAGCCTTTGAAAAAGAACAAAACAGCATTCCTGGAACAGTGCACACATCTCAAGAAAAACATGATTTACTAAGCAAGTTCACAGATGACATAATATTGGGAGGAGCTGTTGACTCCATCAAAGTCAGGAAGGCCCTGCAGAGAGACCTCAACAAATCAGAGGGCTGGGCAGTCACCAACCATGTGATGTTCAACAAGGCAAAGTGCCGGATTCTGCACATGGGATGGGGCAACCCTGGATGTACAGACAGAGTGGGGAATGAGATGCTGCAAAGCAGCGCCACGGAAAGGGACCTGGAGGTCCTGATTGATGGCCAGTTGGATCTGAGTCAGCAGTGCACTGGCAGCCAGGAGGGACATCCCTGTTCTGGGAGACATCAGGCACAGCATTGCTGGCTGGGCCAGGGAGGCATTGTCCTGCTCTGCTCTGGGCTGGGCAGCCTCAGCTTGAATATTGTTGGCAGTTTTGGTCATCACAATGTAAGAAAGACATTAAACTATTGGAGAGCATCCAAAGGAAGACAACAAAGATGGTGGCCGGCTTTGAGGGGAAGCTGTATGAGGAGCAGTGGAAGCCATGTGGTCTGTTCACCCTGGAAGAGACTGAGGGGAGACTCCTCACATTTACAATTTCCTCAGGAAGGGAAGAGGAAGGCCAGACACTGATCTCTTCTCTGTGGTGACCAGTGACAGGACCCAAGGGAATGGCCTGAAGTTGTATCAGGGGAGGTTTAGATTAGATAATAGAAAAAGGTTCTTTACCCAGAAAGTGGAAGGGCACTGGAATGAGCCCCCTCGAAAAATGGTCACAGCACTATGCCTGACAGAATTCAAGAAGAATTTAAGACAATGCTCTCAAGCCACATGCTGTGGTTCTTGGAGATAGTCCTGTGCAGGGCAGGGAGATGGACTTGTGAGATCCCTTCCAACTCAGGATATTCTATTAAATTACAGAAGGTGTGTAGGAGGGCAGCTCAGACAAACAAAATAGAAACAGCTGAGAACTTGGAGAAAAGAAGCAAGAGTGATACCTAGAACAACACAGATCTTATAACAAAGCAATTGCGTATTTGTACAGAGATTGCTTCATTGTTCACCCCCATTTGGGCATGCACCAAAAATAGAACAATGAAGTTATTCACCAATGTATGAGGTAAGAGAATAAAATATAAATAAGTACAAATACCCTCCTGTATCATATTTCCTAATCCTCAGTCACATTTCTTGTCAGCTCTTAAAGGAATGACGAAGACAGATGCTCTCAGACACATGCTGCAAAGCTTCCTGAGAGGTAATAACACAAACCTATGCAGGCTGGGCATCAGGATGCATCCAGTCCTAGCCCTAGCACAGGGGTGGAAAGAGACCTTCAGAAAAGGCTCTGAGATTTAAACAGACAAGAAAGAAGTGTTAAAGAGCAAGATACATGTGTCTCATGCCTTGGTTCCAGCCAGGACATGATTAATTTTTGCAGTAGCCAGGAGGGGCCATGGCCAGGATATGGAGGTTATTCTATACCACCCCACATCATTGCTGGAGGGCTGGGAGGCTCTTCCAATGAAAAGGGGTTCCTTCCAGTCAAGAAAACTTGGCAATGGGAGCTGTCCATTACTGTCTATGATCAGGGTTGGTTTTTTCCATGTGAGTAATTTCTTTCCTTGTACCCTCTGTCATCAATATTGTTGTTAGTGTTAATTTTCTTGTCTCTTTGCTGTTTCCACTAAATTGTCCTTATCTCAACCTGTGATCTTTGCCTTTTGTGCCTCTAATTCTCCCACCGAAGCAGGATGGGGAAGAAAAAAAGTAGGGCAGCAAGAGAGTAGTTTTGTAGTCTTGGGGAGCACCATTTGTAAACCACCACAGCCTTATTTAGTGTCTGTGTGGCACGAAGGGTTGACAAAAGAACAGATCTACTCAGATCAAGCTGGAAACATATTTGAATTAAAGATTTGCTGTATTAGGTACAGAGCCGTTGGTCACAATGTTGCTTGGTCTGTTCATGTGGGTGTGGTCCTAACCCGGTATGTATTCCCCTTAATGCACCATGTGCTCCTCCTGATAATTTTTTTTCAGTGCAAGGAGAGGGATGAGGATTGCACTGTTGATGTACTGTATGACTATCAGTTTATTACATTATACCATCAAGGGCATTGAAAGATTTGGGATGTGTATTCCGTGTTTGTCTCCTAGCCTTACCTCAAGTGCTGCTTTTGAGAGGCCATTAATAAGGGTACCTAGCCTGTGGGAAAAGCAGAGGGTGATTTTCCCCAGCTTTTCACACCCTTTTTGTCCTTCAGGCCTTTTAAAAAAGTTTTTGAGAATTCTGAATTCCCTTTGGATGTTAGGGAAAGCATGGTCTGGCTGATAAATCTGCCAGGCCTCTTCAGTACCATCCACACCATGTTTAAGAGTTGGGACAGAGTCTTGTAGGAAAGTCATTCAGAGACCTGCTCCAAGCATGGATAGTCATGAGTAGCACAGAACATGGGGAAAGATGAGCCAGCTTTGGGGGAAATTCTCTGCTCCAGTGGTTTGGGAGTTCTCCCCTGAGCAACTACAGGACCCTGATAAAGTGACAGAACGTTTGCAAAGCAATGCTGCACCAACTCCTGAGAGGAGCAATTTATTGCAGTACGCTGGGCCCCAGCTACTATTTACCAGACACTGCTCATCACTAGACAGTACCCTCAGGGGGAGGAGGAGGAAAGCAGAGCAACAGCCACTGCGGTCACTCAAACTGCAGCTGAACCAGAGGAACAACCCATGCCAGTAGCAGCCGTCTCTATACAGAAAAAATACAGGACCAAATCAGTTTGCCTAGTGAGGGATGAAGAGAAGCAGGGCCCTCAAACCAGGAAGGAGAGGAAAAGCCAGAGATAATCACCCAACCCCTATCCCTGGGTGAGCTGCAAGATATGTAAAAAGATTTCAGCTGCCAATTGTGTGAGCCCCTGGTGGCCCAGCTGCTCCAGTGCTGGGATATCACAGCCCATGATGTGAAACTAGAGAGTGGTGAAGCCCAGCAACTGGAATCCCTGTCCCAGGATGTGGACATTGACAAGGGGGTTGGGAAGAGGACAGAGACTCTCAACCTCTGTAGGCAACTCCTGTCAAGTGTGAGGGAAAGGTATCCCTTCTAGGATGATCTACTAGTGCACCAAGGCAAGTGGAAGAGCATAGAGAAAGGTTTTCCCGTATCTTAGGGCAGTGCTGGAGGTACTCTCTAAGGATTTAAGTAACAGGCAGTCCCCTGTAGATCCAGCTGAAGTCCAATGTACAGAATCCATGGGCGGAAATTTGTAGGGAGTGTGCCACTGCCGTATGCCAACTCATTGACTTGGATGTCAAAGAAAGAAGGAGAACAAAACAGCGCTTCACGTGACTACCTGACTCTGGCCAATACAATGATCTCTTTCCTCCCTACCAACCTGTGCCTTGGCTCTGGAAAGGCTGTCCAAGACTTCAAACAGACTTGAAGGACTTGAATAAGTTAAAGGGGAAATGTCCCATGTCCCACCAGTACAGACCAGAGTCTCTGCTATTGGGAGCAGCCGCCCCCTCTGCTCAAGAGAGAGGGTACACACCATGAGGAAACCTGTGGTTTTACCTGTGTGACAATGGGGACAACACAACGTGGGATGGAAAATCCACCTGTGCCCTAGCAGCAAGGGTATGTGAGTTGAGAGGTAGAACAACCACTGCACAAAATTCTACAAGGATAAATGCTGCTCCAGTTTCCAGTGGGAAACTCCTCAGACAAAACAGAACAGCTGATGTTACTTCCAATCCTCTTGAAGGGACCTCCAGTTCGTATTTACAAGAAGTGAGCAACAAGTACTATGACCTAGACTAAAAGGGCCCTGGCTCCAGCCAGGTGGAGGAAAGGGACAATTGGATCTATTGGACTGTGTGGATCCAATGGTCTGGCATATCAGACCCACAAGAATATAAGGCTTTAGCTGACACCAGGGCACAATGTACCTTGATGCCATCAAAATACATAGGGGCAGAATCTATCCCTATTTCTGGGGTGACAGGGGCATCCCAACAGCTGAAGTGTGTCTAACTGGGAATGAATGGCAAAAACCTCCATTGTGACTGGTTCAGAGACCCTGTTCATCCTGGGCAAAAAATACCCCAGGAGATGGTATTGCCAGGATCCAGAAGAGCATAGTTGGCCTTTCAGGATAACTGCTGTACAGACAGAGGATATTCAGCAGATGAATCCCTTGCCTGATCTCTCACAGGACCCTTCTGCTGTGGGACTGCTGAGCATCAAAGAACAACAGGTACCGATCGCTACCGCAGCAGTACATCATCAACAATACCGCACCAACTGGGACTCCATGCCCTTGTCCATGAGATGATTCATGAACTGGAGAGCCAGAGACTTCTCATCAAGACTCATTCATCCTTCAATAGCCCCATATGGCTTGTGCATAAACCCAGTGGAGAGTGGAGACTGACAGTGGACTATCGTGGCCTGAATTAAGTCATGCCACCACTAAGTGCTGCTGTGCTGGACATGCTGGAACTTCAGTACGAGCTGGAGTCCAAGGCAGCAGAGTGGTGCCACCATTGATTTTGCTAATGTGTTCTTCTCCATTCCTCTGGCAGCAGAGTGCAGGCCACAGCTTGTTTTCACCTGGAAGTGTGTCCAGTACTGGAACTGCCTGCCCCAGGAGGGGAAACACAGCCCAACTATTTGCCATGGACTGTGAAGGGTTGGATCTGGACTGGCAACATAAGGGTGAGTCACTTCTGGCTTGGTGGGCCCAAGATGCCTCAGATCATCATGGAAGAGATGCAACATAGAGGTGGGCTCATGATCCAGGGGTGGATTTCACCATGGACACCATCTCCCAGGTTATCCATAGCTGTGAAACGTGCTGTGATCAAGCAGGGCCCAAAGGGTAAAGCCTCGGTGGTCTGGGTGTCAATGGTCGAAATATCAATCTGGGGAGGCCTGGCAGATCAATTACATCACACTCCCACAGACCCTCCAAGGCAAGTGCTATGTGCTGACAATGACAGGAACAACCCCTGGATGGCTGGAGAAGCACCCTGTGCCTCATGGCACTGCCCAGAACACCATCCTGGGCCTTGAAAAGCAAGTCCTGTGGTGGTATGGCACCCCAGAAAGAATTGGGTCAGACAACTGGGGCTCATTTCAAAAGCAGCTTCATGGACACCTGGGCCAGAGAGCACAGGATTGAGTGNCCCTTCTAGGATGATCTACTAGTGCACCAAGGCAAGTGGAAGAGCATAGAGAAAGGTTTTCCCGTATCTTAGGGCAGTGCTGGAGGTACTCTCTAAGGATTTAAGTAACAGGCAGTCCCCTGTAGATCCAGCTGAAGTCCAATGTACAGAATCCATGGGCGGAAATTTGTAGGGAGTGTGCCACTGCCGTATGCCAACTCATTGACTTGGATGTCAAAGAAAGAAGGAGAACAAAACAGCGCTTCACGTGACTACCTGACTCTGGCCAATACAATGATCTCTTTCCTCCCTACCAACCTGTGCCTTGGCTCTGGAAAGGCTGTCCAAGACTTCAAACAGACTTGAAGGACTTGAATAAGTTAAAGGGGAAATGTCCCATGTCCCACCAGTACAGACCAGAGTCTCTGCTATTGGGAGCAGCCGCCCCCTCTGCTCAAGAGAGAGGGTACACACCATGAGGAAACCTGTGGTTTTACCTGTGTGACAATGGAGACAACACAACGTAGGATGGAAAATCCACCTGTGCCCTAGCAGCAAGGGTATGTGAGTTGAGAGGTAGAACAACCACTGCACAAAATTCTACAAGGATAAATGCTGCTCCAGTTTCCAGTGGGAAACTCCTCAGACAAAACAGAACAGCTGATGTTACTTCCAATCCTCTTGAAGGGACCTCCAGTTCGTATTTACAAGAAGTGAGCAACAAGTACTATGACCTAGACTAAAAGGGCCCTGGCTCCAGCCAGGTGGAGGAAAGGGACAATTGGATCTATTGGACTGTGTGGATCCAATGGCCTGGCATATCAGACCCACAAGAATATAAGGCTTTAGCTGACACCAGGGCACAATGTACCTTGATGCCATCAAAATACATAGGGGCAGAATCTATCTCTATTTCTGGGGTGACAGGGGCATCCCAACAGCTGAAGTGTGTCTAACTGGGAATGAATGGCAAAAACCTCCATTGTGACTGGTTCAGAGACCCTGTTCATCCTGGGCAAAAAATACCCCAGGAGATGGTATTGCCAGGATCCAGAAGAGCATAGTTGGCCTTTCAGGATAACTGCTGTACAGACAGAGGATATTCAGCAGATGAATCCCTTGCCTGATCTCTCACAGGACCCTTCTGCTGTGGGACTGCTGAGCATCAAAGAACAACAGGTACCGATCGCTACCGCAGCAGTACATCGTCAACAATACCGCACCAACTGGGACTCCATGCCCTTGTCCATGAGATGATTCATGAACTGGAGAGCCAGAGACTTCTCATCAAGACTCATTCATCCTTCAATAGCCCCATATGGCTTGTGCATAAACCCAGTGAAGAGTGGAGACTGACAGTGGACTATCGTGGCCTGAATTAATTCATGCCACCACTAAGTGCTGCTGTGCTGGACATGCTGGAACTTCAGTACGAGCTGGAGTCCAAGGCAGCAGAGTGGTGCCACCATTGATTTTGCTAATGTGTTCTTCTCCATTCCTCTGGCAGCAGAGTGCAGGCCACAGCTTGTTTTCACCTGGAAGTGTGTCCAGTACTGGAACTGCCTGCCCCAGGAGGGGAAACACAGCCCAACTATTTGCCATGGACTGTGAAGGGTTGGATCTGGACTGGCAACATAAGGGTGAGTCACTTCTGGCTTGGTGGGCCCAAGATGCCTCAGATCATCATGGAAGAGATGCAACATAGAGGTGGGCTCATGATCCAGGGGTGGATTTCACCATGGACACCATCTCCCAGGTTATCCATAGCTGTGAAACGTGCTGTGATCAAGCAGGGCCCAAAGGGTAAAGCCTCGGTGGTCTGGGTGTCAATGGTCGAAATATCAATCTGGGGAGGCCTGGCAGATCAATTACATCACACTCCCACAGACCCTCCAAGGCAAGTGCTATGTGCTGACAATGACAGGAACAACCCCTGGATGGCTGGAGAAGCACCCTGTGCCTCATGGCACTGCCCAGAACACCATCCTGGGCCTTGAAAAGCAAGTCCTGTGGTGGTATGGCACCCCAGAAAGAATTGGGTCAGACAACTGGGGCTCATTTCAAAAGCAGCTTCATGGACACCTGGGCCAGAGAGCACAGGATTGAGTGGGTGTATCATATTCCCTATCATGCACCAGCCTCTGGGAGAATTGAACAGTACAATGGACTGTTAAAAACCACATTGAAAGCAACAGGTGGTGGGACCTGCAAACATTGGGATGTACATTTAGCAAAGGCCATTTGGTTAGTTAACACCAGAGGCTCTACCAATTGAGCTGGCCCTGCTCAACAGCCTTCTTAGCAAAGATGGTTAAGTCTCTGTGGTGCATATGAGAAGTGTGTTAGGGAAGACAGTTCACTCTAGTTCTGGATCAAGCAAAGGCAAACTCATCTGTGAGACTGTTTTTGCTCAACGACCTGGATGCACTTGATGGGTAATGTAAAAGTATGCTGTGCAGAGCCAGGAGTTGGACTCTGATACTTGTGGGTCCCTTCCAACTCAGCTTATTCTGTGATTCTGTGAAACATGATATGTACCTCAAGGCGATTTGATTTTTGGGTGAACAGTCTATAACGTTGAATCATACCATATTGTCTGCTCAATGACACTGCCACTGTGTGCCATAACTACCATGAACATTGAGTATGGAGTACATCAGATAGTGTACATCAGATAGTGTTGAGTTCCTGATGCAGCTTGCAACCAGCCAACAGCACATCAGGCCTCCTGTCCTGGAAGACACCTAGGACTGATAGAACCCACAGCCATGGACTAAGTGAACTCGACAGACACCTTGGAGGTAGAGTCACCAAGGTACAACTATGGAAATGAGAGGTGAACTTATGTGTATATATATATACACACACATATATCTAAGTATATATATAGTTGGAAGATGAAGGATCTGGGCACGTTGTAGAAGGTATAGAATAAGGGGGTGGCTAATGCCTGGTTCTGGCCAAGACAGAGTTAATTTTTGCAGTAGCCATGAGGGGGCATGGCCAGGACAAGGAGGTTATTCCTTAACACTACTGCTGGAGATAGGGAGAAGAAAGGCTGTCCAAGGGAGAAGAGGTTCGTGCCAGCTGAGAAAACATGGCAGAGAGAGCTGTCCAGTATTGTCTATTGTACACTTGTTTTTTTCTTTATTAATCCTTTATTTTCTTGCACCTACTGTCATCAGTATTGTTGCTGTTACTGTTTGTTTTCTTATCACATTGCTATTCTTATCTCAACCAGTGATCTTTGCATTTTACACCTCCAATTTTCCTCTTCAATCTGCCATGGAGGGGAAGGGGAAATAGTGGCACTGAATTGGGAAGTACCATTCATAAACCATGGCACAACTTCAGAAGGCTGCTCAGATGAATTAAAATGGCATTAGACATGCTTTCTGAGATGCCTACTACCAACCACACGAAGCAAGGGAGGGAACAGAAAGGCCATTATGTTCACTGTAGATAGAGCAAAGAAAAAAACCCAAATCAACTTTCTATCACACAGCGTTTCAGGTGAATGTACACTAACAAATCTGGATGAGGGCATTTGGAAACAGCTATAATTACAGATGTACCAGGAAAAAAAAAACAGTTTATAGTAACTTACCTGGCTGATTATTATATTTTTGACAGTATGACCTAGTTTCCAGTGACCCAATTCATGACCAAGTACAGCCAGAACTTCTTCATTTTTGCATCCTTGTTTCTTATTCTGAAGGGAATAACAAAGCAGAAGTATTATCAGGTATATCTGAACACAACCAAAGAAATTTCTTACTTGTTTGTTTTTCCCTTGGTCATTTAAGTGTCCCTAGATCAGGTTATTCCCTTCTAACAGCAGAAACACACGTACAAATTTCTTGCTGAGCCTTTTTCATGAAGATACTTAAAAAAACCCATCCTTTTAAGTTTAAGAAGATTTCTGCAAAGAGGTGGTGTTTTCTTATTTCTATGTATGCACACATGCTGATGCAAACCTGAAAGAACAATGGAAGATTTGTCTTCCAAACACTCTCCTACCATCCCTTCTTCTCATCCTGTTTCTTTACTCAAGCAAAGCATTACACTGGAAGCAGGTGTTCAGAGCTGCACACTTTCAGAGGATAATTGAGAACAAAGCCCTGTTCCTACTTCCTTCAACACTCAACATGTAGCCTTCCTCCCAAGGCAGTACTGTTCCTTTAAAAAGGAAATGTCCTCTTCAAAAAGCCCTATGACATGCCTTAAAGCTATAATTAGGAAGGACATCTGTACATTCAAAGATCCATTAGCAAGTCAGAGGCAAACACAAAGGCTGAAGAATCTGTTGAAATGGAACACAGATTCTTATTACGACTAGATCAGGTGAGCTCAGCATCCCCTCCTCTCATCACCCACTCCTGCAGTATTTGCCAAACAAAACTCTGGGCACCACCACTAACATGGTGGCAAGGAACAGAAGCTGGACTGAACAACTATCTAGACATTGTCTAACCTAAGGCTGCACAAGGCCATTTGTTTTTCTCAGAATTACTTCTTCAGGTTTTTGAGAAGGTATTCTATTAGCTTTAGTCATTTCCATATTCTTCTGAGGCCACAACAGCTGTTTCATAAATGATGTGCAGCTGCACATCAAAGGAGAGGCCAGTGCCAGGCCATCATCCTGTTCTTGACCAGGGGATGGGAGGATGCACATGTGCAATCTGTTTGTGTGGCGTGCCTCCTGCACCAAAAATTCTGCATGCAGTAAAAGGCACGCAAATGACACACTAAGAATTAGAAGTATTTCATTCAAAGGGAAGCTTTGGTAGGGCAGTACCAGGAGAAGATGAGCTAAAACCCTGAACAGGTCCCTTATTCAAACAGTTGTAAGAAAGCTCTAGTTTTCACAAGCAGGGAAATAGTGTTTTGCTAAAGCCCCTGTGGATTTTCACACTCTCTGGTGCTATCTGCACAACTCACACTAGACTCAGAAATTCCAATTAGCAAACCAGGCATACTTTGGTGTTGAAATCCTTAGGGTTTGGGTTTTAGCAACTTACTAGCAACTAAGACCTTTAAAATACATTAGAAAACACAAGGGAGTATCTCACCAAGAAGTTAATATAAATAACACAATGACAAACAAACTCACTTTGGTTTTAGACTTTGTTTCTTCATTCTCACCATCTTCTCCTTCTGCTGGTTCTTTGTTCAAAGCAGAATAGTCTTCCAGGAGCGTGTCGAAGAGTACTATCCGCTTGTTCTTGAAGAACCCATAGAAATAAGCATTGCTGTGGGAAGAACGCTTAGAACCTGATGGAGAAAATTTAAAGACCATGATCTGAATAATCCCATGCACTGAAGTCTGTATGGTATGACACAGACCAGATTCTTCCAGAGGAATTCTCAAAGTCCCCAAATGAACAGTAGACAAAATCAAGCAGATCTGTTTGCAAGCTGAAGCATATTCTAAAATCTAAGTAATGGAGACTCCAATAGAAAAATGTTGTGTGTAATCACTAGAAGCATTAAAACCATAAGAGCAGTCTTGAACATCTAATATCCAAGAAGAAAAGCAAATGCTATTGCAATTCCAGATTTAGAGTGGAAAGAGCATTCTGCATTGACACTGCTCCAGGCAAAGAACCTGTGCCAAATGATGCAGAATTCTTTCAAATGTGCCAGCAAAGATGGAAACATAAATATGAAGACTTTAGAAACAGATGAGGAGAAGAGATGGACTATAGATGACACAGTCCCTCAAAACTATTTTTGTTTGTAATAGGCCATTTTTTACAGCTATCTAGATCAGGTCAGTCATGGACTGTTTCTACTGTCAGTACACCTAGGACCAAGAAACTCATCTCCTTCCATGGAATGTGGACAGTTTCAGTTAATTAAAAAGCTTGTTTTTTGCTTGTGGACAGAAGTTGTTATAACATCACGACCAAAAGATGTCTCGATGAGAGCAGATGTGGATTCCCCTGGGTTTTTTGCAGCAAAGGATAAGTTGGAAGGCATTTGCCTTAAAACACTCAGTATAAATGAATGAACTGCATAAACTTCTTAGGGCACAAATATCCATTGTTCCATTTGAAGTCAATCTGTAGATGGTCTTTGTGACCTTCAGCACCAAACCACGACAGATTAACAGATGAAGAGACTGATCAGAGTATGACACCTCGACATCTGGTCCCTTCCCAGTGAAGAAATTTGAACACCCACAGAATAGCAAGGTTTTCTTTCATCTTGTCCTGGGTTATAATGCAAGATGTGTCCAGGGGGGTGTATTCTATCACCATCTTCAGGTTTCTGTTAAAACCAGGTGGGAGAGCACTCCCTGCCTCCTCCCTCTGTGTTATCTTTTGTTAATGGCCCATCAGTGCCTTGCCCATGACTCAGAAATAACTGGCTCCTGGACTATCTCCTGTTAATGGCCCATCAGGCCTTACCTCATGACTCACCATCTCATTGTGAGATACTCCACCCAGGGGGAGGAGCCAAGCATCCCATCTTGGATATAACTGAGGTTTTGAGACTCCAGCTTTTAGCTTTTCTCTCCACTGGATTCCCAGCGGATAGGAGCTACATAGCTTCCGAGGAGGACTGGACCCTTTTACTGGATCACTGCCTTAGCTGAACAACATCCATCATTTCAGAGGACTGCAGCCACCATCCCTTTGGACTGCTACTGCTACCCTGACTAACAGGGTGTCAGGTTGTTTCTGACTTTGTCAGTTTAAACCAGTGTGTTTTTTTCTTTTTTTTTTTTGTTTTGTTTTGTTTTTCTTTCCTTTCCCTGCTTTATTCTAATTTTCTTAATAAATTGTTATTCTGACTTGGTGTCTCCCACTGGTTTGTCTTTCCAAACCAAAACACATCTGTATGTAATAAAAATCTTCATCCTTCACTAAACGTTGGTAGAGAAGGAACCTTTGTAATCTGCCTCTTACAGAATGAACCCTGAAAGTAAAGGACTTGGTTGCACATTTTACCAGGAAGTCAGTTCTGGAGCAGGAAAAGCCAAGACAGGGTGCAGAAAAACACCAGTAAAAAGATGTTCCCACATTCAGTTCTCCATGTCAAAAGGGAATGGTGCTGGCTCAAGACTCTTAAAAACACTACCAAAAAAAAAAGGTGGAAAGAGGGTAGTGAGGGGGTGGTATTTGGTGCTTTGGAAGCCTCCACTGCAGCTCCCTGCACTTAAGCAGACATGCTGCAGAAGCCAACGCAGGACACTGCGCAGGGGCTGCAATACCAACTGGTTTATGGTAATTTTACCATTGTTAAAAGCTGGGATACAGCCAGCAGTGCATTTAGGAAAATGGCACCTGTTTGGCAAACCCCTGCACTAACTCTCAAGCTTGAAAATCTTTAGCCCAGCTTGAAAAGAGAAGCATTTCATGTGCCCCAACTGGTTCTGAGCAGCACTGAGGCAGAACACTGGCAGGATTTGACCAAAGTTTTGAGCCACAGCTTCAAGGTTAGATAAAGCCTTCACCACCCTCTCCAACAGCAAACTTCTACCATTTTAGATCTTTATGCAATCTCATACTGCTTTCACAGAGTCAATAGAAAACACCTCTGAGCCTCAAAGGTGAGACACAAAACCAAAACAAAATTTGGGAAAGCCCCTGAAAACAAGTTCAGACAGGAGCAAAATAAGTAATAGTGGAAATGTCAAACAGTAAAGTACTTCATGAACATGGAATTGAAGTGACATGGCAGCTGGCATGCTCCATGTTATATTTCATAACCTGAGAAAAAAAAGATGAGAAATTCAGTATTAGAAAGTGAAAAGAATTAATCTCAAGTAGGTGTGAGACCATCCAGCCACAGCATATGAAACCATTCCTGAGACCATTTCAAGAAATAGGTATTTTTAATTTTCAAGACTTTTTCAACTGTTTTGAGACTTTGAGACAATTAAGGCTAAACTGAGACTCGAAAAATAAAAAAGCTATTCCCTTTGTTTCACAGTTCTAAAATTGTAATCTTGACTACTTTTGTGCTTCCAGACCTGACCGAGCTACATATTTCCATTCCACAGACCCAGGACAATGCTTCCAACCAGAGGCTGAGTTCAGGCTGTGCACTGAGCTTCAGTAAAAAGACCGGGAAAATGCTACAGACATTGGCAAGTATTGCAGTATCTGAGCAATGCAAGCAACTGCCCTACTACAGCATCCACAATCAATGCTAAAAACCCACAATTATAAAATTACAAAGCCTTTTTATTAAAAAAAAAACAAAACCTCACCTTCAACAACATACACCTTAGTCAATGGGAAGTCAATGCTCTTTGCCATTGTTTCAATTTGTTGCTTGAGCTCGCCCTCCGGAAGTGGAATGAATTTATCAAACAAAGGTGCAATATAGTCTGCATAGATTGTAACAAGCACCTGCAAACACATGTGGATATTAAGAACAGGGCATGCAATCATATTTAGTACTAAAAGTGGAGCAAGAAGTTCAAAAAGATGGCACAATTTCAGAAAAAATATTTGATAAAGCAGAGTCCTGTACGAAGTGGGATCTATAGCCAGGCTCTCTTTGGGCTGCTTTGTCTGGCGGACAGTCCACAGTTCAGCAACATGATGGGGCAGAGGCAGGTGCACAAACCACCTGCACACTTCAGCAGAACAGTGCAGAAGACAAGGCCTCTGGACAGCTGGGAACAGAGGGCTCATCAGTGACAGGTTCTCACTTCTATGCACTTCACCAGTCTTGGAAAGCAGTAAAGTGTTTCATACTCAGCTGCAGAGATGAAAGGAACCAGGAGATAGAAGAAGTGGAACTAATTCCTGCAAACTTGCAAAGCAACTGTCTAAAGAGAGGCAAGGAATTTCACGTCCCCTGTTTTCTTTCCATCTCCCAGCTGTCTGCAGGGCTAAGACACTTGACTGCCTGATGCCTCTGGTTCCACAATGACTAACAGCCTTGACCCAAAAACATCACTGCACTGCACCTCCGTCTCTTCAAACTTGCATTGGCTGCAGCCCAGTTGAGAAAGCCAGAACTAGAATAATGTGAAGGAAAGGAAAGCTGAACTCCCTTTCCCCACACTCTGGGTCTTCACAAGATTATTTTTATTTATTTATTTTAAAAGTTTAAATTCTGCTTAGTGAAAAACAGGACATGAGAGGCAAACGAACATCAACATTAACTTCAAAGTTATCTTGATACATTTTATTGCACTGAAAACAAGTACCTGGACTTTTGACAGTGTGTGCACTGTTGAAAAAGTCAAATGAAATTGAAAATCAGAAAAACTGACTTTTGCGAAGTCACAGCAAGTGAAGGCATCAATACGAAACACCACTAAAAGTAAGTTATTTTTGTTGCTGTCATTTTTAGGGGCTTAAACCTCTGCAGATATTTTGCAGAAGGTGTAGGAGGGTATTTCATAGACTAGAAATCAGCTTTTCAGTCCAGACTAGTGTTTCAGACCATACAGCGTATGGGGACTAATTCTAAGGTTTTAGCTCAGATAATGTAATGCCTTGATATCAGCAGGCATAACAGACTAGTAAGAAGATGCAACTCTAACTCTGATTACAAAGTTATGTAACTGGAATTTTTCCCTAAACCAGACTCTAAAGGGTAAACCTAACACCTCTTTGGATGATTTTGCATGTCAAAGGCTGTTCAAACACATTAAGGCCTGAAACCCTATCAAGTTGCAACACTATAAAGTTGAGGTTCCACACTCCAATTGTCTAGGCATGCACTTAACCCTCAGGGGTGGAGGGGACCTGAAAAGGAAAAAAGCGAGCCAAGAATGCTAAGTATTCTTTCAGTATAGAAGTTTGCAGCTCTGTCAAGATGTTTTATTTTCCAGCTTTTGTTGTATAAAAGATAGACCATGCAGAAATCTACTAACCCACACAGGTTTTTCTTCAGTTACATGTTAAGCATCAGTGAAGCAAAAATACTAGTAAGCAACAAATACAACTCAGATAATGAGATCTGTATCCCATAGAAATAGGATTATGTAAAAGCTTGAAGTCATGACTTAAAATGACCCACAGTTCCTTCCATGTTGTCATATCTGAGAAAATCAATGCAGCTATCAGATTATGCAAGTGGAAAATCAGATTTTCCTGTGTTAATTGCAGTTGCCTCCCATATAGCATTATCATCATGTTTTTGTACAGATGTGGCCAGCCAATGCCTCTGCTTTAGAGAAACCTGACAAATCAAAAGTCCAAGAAAGCTATAAAATTTAAGACAGAAAACTATCATGACTTCCTACACAAATATTTCTAAAAATTTTCTTGATAGTGCACTCCACTTCAACCCGGAAGTCTGAACTTCAGCTGAAAATTAGGGATTGACTGAACCATATTTACTGTTGGGCTAACATAGCAGGTTTTATTGCATCTCTGTCATATAGTCATTAATTCTTTTACTTGTCAAAGTGCTTTTTTTAATCTAAAAATGAATGACTATATACAACAGTATTTGTGTAATTTCTGCCTTGGGCGAGCATTGTATATTGAGCAAAAAGGCAGTAGAACACTATGCTGAAAGAGACAAAAAATACAGCCCTCAGAGTAAAAACAGAAAGCATCAAATACTTATGACATGAATTAAGACGTTATTTTATATAAACCCTAAAAACATCAGCTAAAATTCAGTGTATGAAAGGAGCTATATAAGCAGAACTTCCCATAATACCAAGCAATGCACTGTGCAATAACCTACAAGAAATGCCCAATGGAAACACCACTGATCAAAGCACAATCGTCTTTGTCTTGCCAATCTGCTGGCACTTGTCCTTCTGCCCTGTCTATATTTAAGAGAAAGGAAAACCTATCACCATATGCTGCCGTACTTCCAATACCTATTCTAAAACTTTTTCAGTGCTTATCTTTCAACTGATGAAGACACTCCAGTACTAAATAGATTAAATATATATGACACTAATGTGGACAACTAATATGAGCTATTTATTCCTGACCAAGTACATTGAGAGCAAGACACTCTGTTAAAGTTTGTAGATATTAAAATTCACAGGAAATTTAGATTTTTCTTCATTTCCTTTCAGCTGTGTTCAGCATGCCGAGCCATGCCAGTAAGTTGGAGTCTGGAAGAAACCCAAACATCTCATACTCACCAAGGAAACAACCAATGTGAAGAGCCAGGCATAGATAAAGAAGTAGTCTCCCCCGATTTTAATAATGTAAAGCAGAAGGGATGTCACTGGCAACAGAATACACTGAGTCACAACAAACTTCTTGATAGCATCCTTAAAAAAAAATCCCAGCGTCTGCAAAGAAAGGATAAATTCTATCAGTAATATGTCAATGTAAATATTAATATACCATTCTGGTTAGTGAACTGATCCCTTCAGTTAAGACAAATGGCAAAACAGCAATGCCAGTGTCATAAGAAAATCAGAATCAGTCAAAAAGGAGCTCTCCTAGTAGCTCCTTACAACCACGTGGACTCAAGCCCCTGCAGATGCACTCTTCCTCAGTAAGCCCTGACCCAAAGCATTCTTTTGTGTCACACATTCATTAAAGGAGGAAGGAAAAATTTAAGCTTATCTGTCCATTACTTCCTTTACCAATCTATATATCACACACTATGCATTCTTAGAAAATGAGAAACTCTGAAAGAAACACTGGTACTGTAAAATGTTTTCTCTTTTGTTGAACAGCTGCCCCAATTCATCTTAACTGAGTTACCACTAAGCTAATTGTCCTAAATGGAAATATATAGAAATCCTATTACAAATTTTCAGCAATACATTGGGCATTTTGCTCCAAGCTTCTACTGACATTCAGTTACTACCAAGTAGCTATCTCAGGTTTTAAAATTAGCATAACTTTAACAGAAGCAATAGAAATTTCAAAGACCTCTATCTGAATGAATCTGATGTAGTCACTCTGCAACACAATTAGACACCCATCAAGTTCTAAAGGATTAGTATGTAAAGATCTAAAAACAAGGCTGTACTGAAAAGCCCATACTACTTTAAAGAACTTGTCTGGAAAGAAAAACAGGTCAACTACAATCCATTTAGCTTATATTTTCATTTTAAATCTCTCTTTACTTCTGGCTCCACAATCTAGGAGGAGTAGAGCTAGCAAACTGCATGGTGTCTTTCATCTTTGATGAGTGTCTTTTTTGCTTCCTAAGGCATATGTGACTTTGAGAAAAATCCTCATTTTCAGCAAGCCACTCCTACAGAAGGAAGAGTCTATTTGAAGATCAACTGAGAATCATTGCTAGAAATTCCAAAGTCTGGGCAGGTACCAGATGTGAATTTGGCTTATGCACTAAGGGATGCATCCCATCAGTCTGAAATGGAAGATGGAGATTTGCCTGCTTGTAAGACATCTGGTACGTAAAACATGGACTCAGCCTTTAGCTCTCAGCATGATGACCACTGCCATGAAAAACCCCTTGTAAAAGACCATGAGGAAGCTCAGTCAAGCATTTAATCTCTATAAGTGTCAGTACTAAGTCTTCCTTTTCTTGTTTGATTAGGCACTGACAATAGTAAAGCATGCAGAAGAGCACAGCTCTCAGGAGTAAATGTTCCAATAGACCCAGAATACTGCTTACCTTGCCCAAAACAGCAATGAAACCACATGGATTCTGCAAGCTCACAAGGCACTTTTAAAGAAGTCTAAGCTGTTAAGTGCAGTATTTGACATTTTCCTTCTTGCAAACAGGCAGGGCCTGATCAAGTCAGGTTCTCCATCAACCAGCTACTGTGCTGACTGGCTCTAATTCTACTGACAATCTTTGGACTTTTGTGTGCTGGACATGAAGGTCTTGCAGATTCCAAGATGGAACTCACTCCTCACTACCGCAGGAGAAGGCAATAAAGGTGTAGGCCTGATGTGACTACTAAGGACTGATATGAGAGACAAGAGTGAGAGATAGCATTTGATGTGTGTTTAAGGATTCTGAATGTCAAAAGGATGGCTAGGCTAGAACAGGGCATAAGCACATTGCAAGAATTATGAGTCTGCCAGCCTTTACAATTTTTGAGGACTGCAGAACAGAAGTGATAGCCAGAGAACAACCAAAATACATTAAACAGATATTTCCCATTTAGAAAAGATTGATTGACTCATGCTCTGGAAACATAGGGAACATTTCTTCCTTCCTTGCTAGGAGCAAGATGCTAGCCTACTGGTGTGCTCACTGTCAAGTCTGCAGAAGGGATTAGGACCCCCAGGACTGTATCTCAGAACCACCTGGGACATGAATGGCCATGGGCACCCTCAGTCTGACAATGAGGATCTCCTCACTTGTGAGAGAAAAAGTGACATACAGGTTTTTAGAAGCACAAGGTTTTTACACAAGACAAGAGAGCTAAATGGAGTTCTGAGTTGGTCACAAATTCAAGGTTTATGACTAATTAGAATATTCTTCAGATTTCCTTCCCAAGGAATGGAGCAGGAGCTGCCAGTATTGAAACATCAGAGGTGAGGGGACACAGCCAAACCAGCCTTGCCATTTTCTGGGAACACACAGATTTAACAGCAAAACTGTGCAGTGAGAATTTTCATAGTTGGTCTTCCTGGAAGGAAAACTATGCTACTAAATAAACTGATGTGAACCAAAATAATACCAGATGCATCAGGATCTACACATTTCTGTTTTAAAGGGTGCAAACTGAATCAGAGCATTTAAAGCCCTTTTTATTACTTATTTCCTCTCTTGTTTATAAAAAGGAATAAGAAACATCAATGTATCAATCTACCTGGAACATAAGGAGTTTAGAAACAAACTGATTTCACTTCTTCAGTCTTCCCTTCTCAGTCTTCCTGCCTCCATAGAGACTGGAAGATGAAATTGGCAAATAGCACCTCTACTGATAGTAAAATGAACCACATCTGCTACCCATCTAAACTTCATTCTACTGCAGAAAAACCAAACAAACCAACCAACCAACCAGCCAAGCAACAACTTCCTAGTAGACTTGGAACAGAAAGTACTGTAGACAACACCAGTGGGGTCCAAAAGCAGAAAACAAATCTTATGCTCTGGCATGAAATGGCTAATGATGGGCCCCAGATCAAGGTTCTTCTCTCAGAAAGAATATCTCATCTAATGAGAAACTGATGCTGACACAGGTGAAACCAAGTTGGCGAAAGCAATTAAGAAAACCAGTGCTGATATTATATGGTGTCTTGGAGTGATTTTTATGGTGTATGATATATTCTATATCGTCTGCTTTATGTCCAGAAAATAAATTTTATGCCTTTCTGTGCCTGAGAGGAAAAAAAAAAACAACCCAGCCCAGAGGAATCTTTGTTCAAGGTCAAGTGTGGGGGACACTTGCTGGCAAGAGTTTTTTTCTTTTTTTTCACATCTCGATTTTTCTTTTTCCTTCGAGCGGAAGAGAAGAAGTTTTTTTCTTCCTTTTTGGGATTTTGGTTTCTCTTTTCTTCTGGACTTGGAGCATCAGAACCTCGGGGGACCTCACTGGGAGATTCAGTTTTCCTCTGTGGATCTTCCCCACCGATTTGAGGGGGAAATTCCCCAGGTCGACTCAGCGAGAAAGATCAAAGCTGGAAGGACTTCTCCAGGTTTTTTTTTCTTCCTTCTCCCAAGCAGGAGATTTTATTGTTTAGCCTTATTATCCTTTCTTGTTTTTATTTCCTTTCCCTGTGCGTGTTTTGTTAAATAAATAGTTTCTCCCTCTTCATTTTCCTCCGAGGAAGTACTTCTTCTTCCCGAACCTGGTGGGGGGAGGGGTGATTGAAATCCTGCTTTCTATCGGGGGATACTTCTCCCCTGAGTTTTGTCTCAAACCAGGACATATGGGTACGTAACACAGGTACAAATGAAGAGCTGAATTCTCCAATCTAGTAGACGGATTTAAGAAAACAGTAAGTGAAACAAAATGAGAAGGAAAGTAATTTATTGGTTTCCTTTCACCTGGTCATTGACTCCTGATAAATTATCAGGAGTGCCCCTATCAAGCAAATATTCCAAACTTCACAGGAAAGGCAGAGGAAGGGTTCATCCAAAAATGAACAGCTGAGGCATGAAACACTCTTTGTCCCACACACATCTCTATGCTCAGAGGCATGGGCTCACACAGAGCCTGTTGCTGCATGGGGACTCCTGCAATAGCCACTGATAAAACTGATCTTTATGCAGTGTGAGTAGAAATATCCCTAAAACTAATGATCATTGGCACAGATGTGGACAGACCACTCTACCTAACCAATCTGAACCCATTAGGTCAGCACAAATGCTCTCTGCAATACCTGTTGATTGAATCCATGTTTCTCTTCTATGACAAATGTATTATATAAACTCCATGGGAGACCAGTCAAGGCACTGAAGAGTGTTGCAAGAAGCAGAAATACCAATGACTGAACAATCTAAAAAACAAAACAACACAAAACCAAACCATCTGGTATTTACTGACCCATACTAACAAATATTCTGGATGTTAAAAATGGCTTTTAGTGATTAAACTGAAACCAGTTAGAAGATGATGCTAAATAAATTCACAGAATTAACTTATTCATGATGATTAGACTATTGCTCACTATAATAGCTTACTAAGGATTTGGAACACAAATTTAGATACATGCCTCATCCACAGCACAAAGGCAACACAAGCAGTAACCTCAAACTTCTTACCCTTTTAGTGTGAAGATAGATCCATTCTAGGATTAGTAAAAAGAAAACACCCAAATAAATAAAGAGCTCCCCAAAACCCAGCCCACCACTTCATTTGACTCAAGCAGATACCAGACTTTTCTTTTAACATAGAAGGCTGTTGTAATTAGTAAAGGAATTTAAAGGCAAACTAATTTTACTGTTACCAGTTCTCAGAATCACAGTCACTGTGTGCACCAGAAAATATCTGTTATTTTTACTATGTTATAGGTTAGCTAAATCTCACTTTTAACTAAATACCAATTTAAAAACAAAAATTATTATTGCGGTAGGGACCAAATACTTTCATAGAAATTTAAAGCCTACTTACCTCATATTCTGGTCCAAACCCAGCACGACCAGAGATCTGACCAGACAGTTTCCAGAGAAAAGGAATTCCTCCACAGAGGAGAATCATCTTGAAAAGAAAACCACATGCCACAGATGCAGTATGAAACACACTGCCATCTTAGTCCACTAAAATTTCAGCATGGTAAGAACCTTTTAAGGCTAAGAAAAGTTTTATAATTAGCTTTTTGCCATCCCTCTGATCTAAACAGTGATAAAACAAGCCTGGAATATCTGGCAATAGTTAATTTTTACTTTACAGAAGTAGAGAGCAGGTTTTTTTTTTCCTGTGAAATATTAGCATATTTTCAAGCCTGTTTTCTGTAGACTTTGCTGCTATATTGGCTCAGACATAAGGTATATCTTCAGAAGACCTTAAAGCTCGTGTGCCCTGTGGTTATATAACCACATACATATATCCATATTGCAGCCTCTTGTCTTGAAGAGGAGCCACCCTCCTCTCCGAGAGCAGAGGTTTACCTGTGTTCCATGCCCAGAGAAAAGCCCCAGTTTCACTTTCACTACTGGAGCTGCTACAGCCATTTTGAAGAAAGCTTCATGGTCTCCTCATTATGCCTGCTCCCAATGTCTCCTGACATACTGGCTGCCAAGGAACAGGGAGTGAACATTTGGGATACATCACTATCAAAGAAATGCCCAGGCTAGAGCTACTGAAGCAAGTGCTCACTGCAGCTCACAGCCAGGCCTGGCAGCATTTCCTATACAGCTCAACCTGTAAATATTTCATGTTTGCTTTCTTAGCAAGTGATGCATCACTATATACATAAAAGTCAGTTTTCAAGTAAGCAACCTTCCAATATTGATAATACCAGGGGAAAATGTATTTATTTATTTTGAAAAGGCTTACTCTTACAACCTGCTAGGGTGCATTTTCAGTGTCAGCAGGAGATGGAAAGGACCAAAACAAGTGTGGTGGTTTTAAAAGCTCGGTGGAAAAATTAAACTGTACCCTTTAACTGTAACACTTAAACTGTACCCTTTCAATAGTGATGGGGAACAAGGAAAAAACCCAAGTCAGAGTGATTATACATTAGAGTCACAATTTACTAAAGAAAACAGCAGTAAACACAACACTAAAAAGAAAACTGTACGAAAGAAAGAACTGGTTTAACCAACAAAGACAGGATATCGCCTGATCACCCCCCCTAGGGCAAAAACAAGATGGCAGAAGACCTTGGCGCTGGACCTTGTGGGCTGGGAAAACAAAGAACAATGTGAATAAACACAACAGTATCAGTAAAAGAGCGCACAAAAGAGAGTGCTCCATCCACAACACTATTTACCACCAAAAACCAAAATTGCTTCCTGAAGAGAGAGAGCCCGGTGTTATTTCCACACAAAGGCTAAACGATGGCTGTCCCTACACTGCCTGCCATGCAATGGGTACCCAGGAGAACAAAGACAGCACGCCAGAGGGGATCTTGCAGCTCACCCACCTCCCCTCAGCCTGGAAACAATGGAAAACAGACTAAACAAAACCTGGAGAGCTATTTTTAATAAGGAACTACGCTGACAAGCTGCTCACTCCACACCACTTGGCAGGCCTCGGGTGCTGCTGCATCTCTCCATGGGCAGCAGTACCAGCGGCAGCATGGCGCGGTCTCGGGCACAGTCCCTCTCTCTGGTGGCAGCGCAGTCCGGGGTGGCTCCGACCTGCCATGGAGTGGCCTCCTCTATCCAAGGTGGCAGTGATGGCAGGTGGCAGTGTCAGGTATTGGAGGAACCCTGGCCCTGCACCATGTCCTCCCACCAGCCCCAGCCCCAACCCCAGCCAAAGAGATGACCCTTCCACTTCATCTTTCCTGATGAAAACCACCTCTTCCAATGTGACATGGTGGTATTTGGTATTTCAAGTTCAGGCAGTTCCCAAAGCCAATAAAGCATGTATTTTATGCCCAGATAAAGTAACAAACCCAGACAGTGAAGGCCACCTCACTTCAGATGGAATCTGATAAACGCAGGACAGATTCACAGAAACAGAAAGACACCTCAGCATCACAGACAGGAGCAATAACTCACCATCACATAACTCACCATGTAGAGAAGAAACTGTACATACCCTACACGTGAGGGTATGCAAAGTGGATACTTTCCAGAATATAATCACAGAAACTTTTTTCATAGATGGAAAATCACTCAAAGATCATTGAGTCCAACCCAGCACTGCCGAGTCCACCACTAACCCATGTCTCATTCACATATCTTTTGAATCCCTCCAGGACTCCAACTCTGCCCTGGGCAGACTGGAGAAATTTCTCATCCCAGATAAAATCCCCCTGGAGGAGTGTTTAACTTGAGACTGTGTCCTCTTATTCTCTGTTCCAGTGCTTGGCCACCCTTTCAGTTAATTAATATAATATACAATCTAAACCTCCTATGTCACAACTTGAGGTCTTTCCTCTGGAGAAGTTGCTTGTTACTGGGGGGAAGAAGAGACCGACACCCTAGATGCCAGGATGCCCTTGGTTTTCTTGGCCACCTGGGCACATGCCAGCTCATACTCATGAGCAGCATCCTCAGGTCCTTACCTGCTGGGCCACTTACCAGCCAATCTGCCCCCATTATGGAGCACTGCCTGGTGCTGTTGTGACCCAAGAGCAGGATGTAGAAACAGACTGCTCCAAAACTTGTTTATTCAGGCCAGTACTCAAATAATTAGCTTGAAGCTTTAACTCACATATTACATATTTTTTCACGTGGCTTTTGTACGTCAGCATCACTGCAACACAATCAATTCATTAATGGCAGCAGCAGTTTAAGACACACCTATTTTCAAGCTCTCAATCACCATCACAGCTGAAATAGTGAAACAAGATACAAACAAAGATGCCTGTTGACATAGTAACTGACTTTGGCTGCTGCTTAGAAAGCAGCAGCATAGTCTGGTTCTGTAGCTCAGGTGTGGAAGACATCTGGATGCACTAATTCCCTTAATAAATCAATCAGCTGCCAAAATCCCTGTGGATCTGTTATTACAGAAACAGGGGTGGAACAGAAAGAAAATGTCACAAAAGAAAGCAAAAGCCATGCTTTTCCTACACAGGCAAGCACAATCACCCAATGGTTAGAGTAAGAAAGAACCTTTAAGGATCACAGAATGGTTTGGGTGGGAAGGGACCTTAAGGATCATCTTGTTCCAATCACTCTACCACAGGCAGGGATACTTTCTACTAGACCAGGCTGCCCCAAGCTGCATCCAACTTGATCCTGAACATTTCCAGGGATAAGGCAGCCATAGCTTCTCTGGATAGTCTGTGCCAGGGCCTCACCACCTTCACAGAAAAGAATTTCTTCCCAATAAGCTAATCCTGTCATCTGTCCATGTGACCACCATCCCTCCTTGTCCTGTCACTCCAGGGCCTTGTTCAAAGACCCTCTCCAGCTCTCCTGAAACCCCTTTAGGTACTGGAATGGACTCTACGGCCTCCCCATGATGTCCAGGTGTTAGATAAACAAATTACTTGTTTGTAGAATTGCCTTGTTAAAGTCTAGGGCTTGACATGCTTTAATGACCTCAGCCCCAGGGAAAAGCTACCAAAGCCTGGGCAGGAGGATGTATATAGGATCAGATTGTATACAGAATTTCTGAATCACAGGGACATTTGGCAGAACCTCCAAGTTAAGGATGAAACCAAGAAAGCCAATTCAGCAACTGTGCTGAAATCAGCTCTAACTGGGTAGTAGGTAATTCCAGCAGGGGCAGATCACAACCACTGACTCATGGACCACTGACCCAAGAAAACCACTGACTCACAAGAGAAAGACCAAGAATTAGCATGAGAAGTGAAAAAATAATTTAACCAACAGAAGGCAGAATACTAATTAATAAAAGAACTATGTAGATTTTAGTCAATGAACCACAATTTTGTTTGCTAATATGTATAAATGGTGTAAAGTTATGATGATTGAGGAGACAGCCTTTTGTGGATTATCATCAGCTCCCAACAACCCCAACTGTCTTAGCCTGTCTTTGAAGGTGAGGTGCTCTAGCCCTTTGACCATTTCTGCAGCCTCCTCTAGACCCACTCTGACAGGTCTGTGCCTTCATGCACAGGAGACTCCAGAGCTGGAGGCAGCACTGAAAGTGGGGTCTCATCTTAGCAAAGCAGATGGGCATATTCACCCTGCTGCCCATGCTGCTGGGGATCAGCCCAGCACACTTCTGGCTCTCTGGGCTGCAATCATGCACTGACAGCTCATGTCCAATCTTTCATCTACCAGGACCCTGAAGTCCCTCTCTACAGGGCTGGTCTCAATCTACTCATCCCCCAGCCTGTGCTGGTGCTGTGGATTGAACTGAGACAGGTACAGCACTTGCACCTTGCCTTGTTGAACTCCATGAGGTTTATACAAGCTCAGCCTATCAAGGTCACACTGGAGCATCTGTCCCTCCTGGTCTTCAGCTGCCTCACTGAGCCTGGTGTCAGCTGCAAACCTGCCAAGGTTACGCTCAGTCCCACTGAAGATATTAAACAGCATTCACCCAGATGTGGACCCTTAAGAGCCACTGCTGCTTTCCACTTGGAAGCTGAGCCATTTGCTCTATCTTTTTGTACGCAGCTATCTAGCCAGTTCTTTATTCATCTAACAGTCCATCTGGCAAACTCATGTCTCTCTTATTTAGCAGCTACAATGTTTTGGGCAACCTTAACAACAGTAGGCACAGATGAAGATAAGCAAAGACTGCTGATTCAAGTCTTTGAATAGCAGGGCACTAAATTCAGGGGCAAAAAATGCTCATTCCAAACATGTATATTTTCTTTAGAAACAACAAAGGAACCTGCTTTGGCTAAAGTTCTTGAAATCAAGAAAAAGCTTCAGAACCTTTTGACTCATTGCACTTGCTAGGTGATTCCAGTTCACCTTACCCACCAACCAGCTGCCAGAGAGCAGCTTTGATTTCCAAATGAAATACTGCCTTTAAAGTCAGTCAGAAACATAAAAGCTTTTCAAACTCATATAAAAATTGTCGTGAGTTATACTGAGCATACCGAAAATCCCAACAAGAAGAATATAACAGATTGCACTGACAAAACTTCCTTCTTACAAGTTCATACAAAAGCAAATGATGAAGCAGCACAAAGGAGATTGGGAAATGTGAAAGTTAAGAGGTATCACAAATCTCTGAGAAGTGGGTTTGCATCATGGTTCTACAGTTACATGACTGACTCTATTTTACAATCCTATTTTCATTATCTTTTATAACTGACATTTATGCTACCTTAGGTTCATCATGAAGTAGGATCATATTTCAATTCTACTTTGCAATGCCAGGCACTTCAGGATTCCTTTTTGTGGTACTGATGAGCAATGCATCTCAGTAGTGAGTTAGAAGAGGCTTCTCTTCTCGAAAGATTGTTAATCACACATAAATATTTTTTCTAACTTAATGGTTCTGTTTTTTCAAATATATGAACATTACTTGCCCAGTGTCATTCTTATACTTCAGAAGTATCCATTGGTACACTCTCTGTTCTCACAGGCTGCTCTTTTTACTTTCTACTTAAGTTTTATCTAAAAATGAAAGTAGTTGCATTCCTCCAAACACAGGGAAAGGTCTGTATTTTAACAATTTAAAATAACTCTCATGCTGCTTAATTATTTTGCAATGGAAACTATAATAGAATATAATTAAAATGTAAGGTAACACTGTAGTTGTGCAGTATGACTCAGCCCTGCAGAAAGAAATTACATACTTTCTGTATAATTACTTATTTTTGTGTAGCAAATACAGCCACAAACAAAAACAGACTATAAATGTCAGTGTTCACCACCATACTAGAATGCCAATGGTATAGCTGCATGAGATCACTAAGAACCATAGTATTTCAGAATTCGAGTACATGAAAAATATCATATGAAAGGTACTTACAGTGCTCTCAACCTCTGAATAGAGGCCTGACCAAAAGCTGAAAGTACTTTTGTCCAGCTGATAGAGACGAGATTTTTCAAATGTTTCTGAGTCCATGATCTGTCCCAGTTCCTGTGGTACATGTGTTGTTGTTCTGTACACCCGCCTCTGAAATATTGAAGACAAAACTTAAAGTCTACACCTAATATTTTTAAGGAGATAAGTAAGATTTAAAAGTAACACATAAAATGATCACATGGGCCATCACAGAAAGTTAAAATAAATTAAAAAAAAAATTAAAAACAACACACAAAAGAATAAATATTCCTAAATTCCAGTTTTCTATCAAGTTCTAAATAGAAAAATGAAGCATAATTATTATGTTGTAACCAGGAACTGAATTGCTGGACTAATAATTATTTAGAATAGTTCAAATACAGATCACACAAACTGACTTCTCCACATGATGTGACTTACTGCACCACAGTTAACGACTAAGCTGATTTTGAAATCAAACACCAGATCCTCCCATGCGAGCCATTATGACTTCACCAGAATACAGACCTAAGGAGTTGCTGCACAAACGAGGTGCTACTTCATTTTCAGTAAAGAACTTGCCACTTGAAAATTTTTAAAGACTAAAAGTCTTTTTTTAAAGACTAAAAGTCTTTCCTTCTGCTGTCTTGTTTCAGTATACTTACGTGTTCTCTAAGGAAAAACTCCTACCCTTTGTCACTTAAAAATACATTCTCCCCCCATCCGGTACACCAGGCTGCAGTCTCCCGGATCCCAGGGCTCACAGGAGCTGGCAGCACCGCTCCCCACACCGCTGGGCCAGGCAGGGACGGGGGCGCGCGGATGCTCCGCCCTGGTGTGTGGCTGCTGCTAAACCTGACAGGTGGGCAGGCTGGTGGTGGAGATGCGGCTGGCAGGCGACAGCCGGGACCTGACCGAAGAGACATTCCGTCCTCTATGTTGTATTTACTCTGCAATAAGAAGAGAGGGCTGGGAGGTGCCTTCCAGGGTGGCTATCACTCGTATGCTGCCCAGACATCGCCTGCTCGAGAAGGCGGCGAGCGACGGCCTGTGACGCTCTTGCGGCGTTTCCCCCGCTCTTTCCTTCACCAGTTAAAATTGTCGCTATTTCAGCCCACGCGTTTCCTCATTTTTGCTCATCCCGCTCTCTCTCAGCTGTCCCGGGGAGGAGGACCGAGGTGCTGAGCCGCCGGTGACCGTACCGCACTCACCCAACTCGCCGCTGTGAGTGTTCCCATCACCCGCTACAGCGCGCTGAGGCCGCGCCCCGGGACAGGGCCGAGCCCTCCCCAGGCAGGCGACAGGGCCCGCGCTGCTCGGCCCCGGCCCCGGCCACCCTCCACGT
>VZTN01015890.1:0-43514 GCA_013400515.1 Erpornis zantholeuca | reverse complement strand
GTCTCCGTGTGCGAGGGTCTCGGTGTGCGCGGGTCTCGGTGCGCGGGTCTCGGTCTCCGTGTGCGCGGGTCTCCGTGTGCGCGGGTCTCGGTGCGCGCGGGTCTCGGTGTGCGCGGGTCTCGGTGCGCGGGTCTCGGTGTGCCGCCACGGGCTGTGCGGTAGGCTCGGGCTCAGCTCTGCCCGGTACGACTCCGCTTGGCTCAGGCTTGGCTCCGCCCGGCACAGCTTGAGCTTGGCTCGGCCACCCTAGTCAGGCGCCCGCAGGGCTAGGTCGAGGCGTGTGGGGGGGCAGCATGGCGAGGATCTGGGCAGATGTTTAATTACTTTTCTTCCGTATAAGTTACTCAGATTGTGCATAATAATGCATATAAGGCCTCTCTAGTACTTGTCCAAAACCTTTTACAGAAACACTAAGAGAAGTACAAAAATTAACACTGACTACTCTAGTACTTGCTCATTTATTTAAAGCTGACACGCCCACTTCAGATTTGGTCTCTGTAATGCTCCGTGAAGACAGAACGGTGCTGCTGAAATCCAGAGCTCCCCCAGCAGCACTGGGGACAAGCGTGCCATGCACGCTTGTGTAATCTGACAAAGATGCAGAAAGAGGGGTGTTAACGTTTAGCCACTTCTAGATAGGGCATTTTAGTGTCATCCAATTTCTACCAGTTTAAAGTATATCAGAACATGTCTGGATTTTTAAGTCATTAACTTAATTTTCTCATTAACTGTCAGTTACCTTTTTTTAAACTATTTAGAAGAATGACCTATAAAATATATTGAAGCCCAGTGTTTTCTTGTAACCTGATATATCCCTGCAGAAGAACAGGGTAGATGAGGAAGTGCTGCCCCTGATGAGCCTGCAGAAGCTCTGAAAATTTATCCAAGAGGGCCACACCAGAAGCCTCTCTGGCACTGCACTGGGTCCTGACTAATCCTTTACCTACCTCCTTCTCTATAATTGTAAATCTTAAGACATTTTCAAGAAAAGCAACAGCTCTCCTATCCCCCCTCACTCCCTCCAAACTCATGTGAGCATAGGGAATACTGATGTGGGGAGTCGGGAGAGCTGAAGGGCACCAGCTGTAAATTTTAGTGGGGAGACCAGGCTTAGCACCTGACAGGGCCAGGCGAAGGCAAGGTGGTTTCAATTCAGCCTCCTCTGCTTTCTACCATAACCATGCTCCGATTCTTGACAAGATACATGAGGATTTAGCTGGAAATTGAATTTCTCTCAATTAATTCACTGCATCCAAGATTCAGAATTTGCAAAAGTGTCACAAGGCTTTACCAGCATCATAAAATGTGAAGACCTTGCACAAGCAAAGACAACCAGAAAACAACATGCAAGAAAAACCTGTTGGCTCTGCTGAGAGCTCTGCTAGAAAGACAGAAGTCAGTCTGTTTACCTCTTTGTAAAGGTATTTACAGTTTCTTACTACCCATGGGAACATGGCAGGGCAACTCACAGCCTTGGGGAATTTAGGTATGCACAACAAATAAACATGTTTTTGTTCTATAAAATCCACACACTTGAAGACAACCATTTTAAAAATGGAAGCAACCTTCCCTATGAACTGTGTTTTCTGAGGTATCTGCTCTTCACATTAATTTTTTGGAAGTCAATGCAATAATGTTCCTTTACTGTAGAACAAAATGTTTCTCCCATATGCTTGAAAGCAAGAAGCGGGAAACATTACATCATTGTAAGACAAATTCTGGTAGCATCATTTTCTGGAGGGAAAATGATGGCCTACCTCATGACATGAAAACAGAAATAGACAGTAAAAACTCTTCAAACCTTCACCCTTTTGTGGCCTCCTTCTCCAATACCCATCTGTGCTAGGCAACTAGATCAGATAAAAAAGCCCAAGAAGAAATTGGGATAAAGATGTAGATTCACACTGTAGAGTTTTGATGGTGTGATACCTATTAACTCATTGAGACAGGAGTGCATTTTGTAGCCAATAGAGTTCAAAGCCTGAAACACACTGTTAGTCTCTGAAATGGGCAAGATACAATTTTTGTAAAGTGCTGTATTGGTATCTTTCAACTGAAGTACCAACACCCTGAGCTCACATTACTGAAAGTCCTGGCAGTGCACCGGGTGCCACATCACCACAGGAAAATGATTCCAAGCTGCTTTTGTGCAGCCAAAATTGACTCAACCATTTTCTAAATGCAACTCTCGGATTGAGGTGTGTTGCAGGACTTGTCTCCATACCTGGCAAAGAGAAATTATGTCTGTCTGTCTTGTCCCATGGTATATCCCAGCCTACGGAAATAGCAGTAACTGAACAGCAGGAGCCTACTCAACACCAGAGGTGCAGCAGGTACCAGTCTGCCCAGCATGCACTGTGCAGTCTGCACTGTCTGTGGTTTGCAGGCACACAGTAAATAATTTGGTAAAAGCAGAATCACATTTGAGGAAGTGAGTTTCACATGCAACTTGTTTTGTGGGATTAAAGAATTGTCACAGAATTCATGTGTAATATGAACAACTGTTTATACATCAAATGGCAGGATTAATTTTTTAATAGAAAAACAGAACTCTGAAGCTTAATACACAGCTAAAGCACAGTAGGATTGTGTAAGGGTAATTTTGTATGATTTTGCAGAGTTCTTTGGTGACAAGTTTGCAGCAGAGCTTGTATGAACAGCATACAGTAAATGCGAACTCAAAGTCACAGATTTATAATGAAGCAGCAAAGCTTCAGCCATGCCAAGCAGAAACTCTTTTGTTCCTTATTTCTGGACAACTTATGTGGTCCCAAAATCTTTCTAATAATTAAATCACAAACTCCATGAGGTTGTTTACTGGGAATGATGTATGAAGTCTAAAGGAATCAACACAAACCTCTCTAAAATATTTTCTTGTGTATATAGGTAAAAAAATCACACTGAACTGTTACCCCAAGTAAACAAATTTCCACCTGTCAGCCTAGTGCCAACTGTCTAATGGAAGCAGAAAGCAAAACTTCTCTGTTCAAAAGCCTTCAGGTTTGCAAACCTACTGTAACTAGTTAAAAACTATATATATCTGTACGTTTACATTATTTGTAACATAATACCTTAAATAGTCCATTTACCAAAATTTGCACCTACATCATAAAGCAGCACCTTGGGAATAAATTCCATTTTTAGGTTTTAAATTTTCTTCTGCTTCCTGGCTGGTGTAAACAAGCAGTACCACCTTTCAAATTTCTTAAGAAAACCAAGTCATACCTAAGTTGCTCAGGACAGCTTCAGGTTCTGGCACAGAGCAGATTTCCCTCCATGTGTGCTCAGAGATGAAGTGGCTGCCATATTCAGACATGACACAATTGTCTGAGGAACATACAATTTTGTTACCTTCAAGGAGGACTCTGCCAGCCTCAGAAGCCAATCAGAAATCTGCCACCTGCCTTTTAAGCTTGCAGATAGTTGCTTTGGTGGAACCTCTGCTATTCTCCATGTAGAAAGTCCTTTACTGGTCTCTTACAAATCAGGTAATGTATTACCACATTCAGTATCAGTCTTGTATATAATAATTTCATTTTTGACTGTACTCACCACATTTTAAATTGTAGGAAGCTATCAATGACATCGAAACTACATTTTAAAATATTTGGTTTATTTTTAGGACTACACAAAGCCAAAGTTTGCATACTGCCTGTGTCTCACCATTTCCCTGGTCTGGGGCATATGCATACATATCTTGAATCTCATTTCATCGTGCATTCTCATCCAATTTCCCTTATGCAAAGCTAAGTATTTTACATGTTTGAATTCTTTAATACTGTCATATGTGAAGCTGGTTATATAGTGGAAATACAGCTGCTTAACCTGAAACTGAACGCTCCAAACCTCAACGAATTTACTATTTAGGCTGACCACGAAGGGACAGGTTGCTTTGTGGGATACTCAAACCCCGGGAGGGTAACAGGGTCTCTCTGTCCCAACATCTGAAGCAGTCATCACATGTCTATTAAGTCTGCTGTAAAACTCTTCTCCTGTTTTGAGATCTTGAAGATTCAAGTATGTTAAAACGTGACTCAAACTTGACATTAAAAAGTACTTCATTATTTTAGAGAGAGAAATTACTTTGGAACACAGTAAAGGGTATCTGACCATGTTGCAGTATTTAACCTTTTGACACAACTTCCATTTTTAGAACTTTGTGAGAAGATTGATGCACCATATTTCTTTTATTACAAGAAGCTAATAGTTTAGAGAGAGGAAATTACATGAAAGGCTAAGCAGAAAACTACACTTCTCTTGCCTGGTGTATGATTTTTAACCTAACTTTTAAGGATGCCCAAATAACTTTATTTTCTTAAATATAAGTATAAAGATGCCATTTCTGCCTAGTTTTGGTCATACCACAACTCACTAGACAGTTGATAGCTGCCATCATTCCTGCACCCAGCCAATACTCATGTTCTGTTTTAAACATTTCCCAAAGCTTTTTTCAGTTCCTTTCCACTGCTGCTTTGCAGATCACAGTTTAAAAACCAGAAGCCCCAACAACACCCAAGCCCTCAAGCAGTAAAAACCTGTGATTGCTGCTTGCTCATTAGAATCCTCATGCAGATGAGGAAATACCTGCTATAGGGGACAGCAATTCTGGGCCTCATGATGTAGCCGTATGTCACGAGAAACACAACACAGAACAAGAAACAGAGCTTAAAATATTAGCTGACTCTTCTGGTGAATCTTCCAGCTAGGTTTCATTCTTTGTCAAAAAAGCTAACCGGGGAACCATAAACGTATACTGGTACCTTCATGTGACACAACCTGCTTGGAAGCCTGGCAACACTCATCACACACTCAGGTGGTGCCAGACAGTCTCAGAAAGCCCCTTCTGCCTTTAAAGGAACAACGACTTTCTCATGCATAAGTACTTTCTGCCTCTACTAATTACAGTTCTTTCAAGTCTGAAAAAAGCACAGAGAATGTTGTAAAATAAAAAGTAGTACTTTACTTTTCTGTATCTATTTCATCAGTCTGATAAATTATCTACACGTGCATAAAACTTAAGCAACATTGTCCAATGCACTCAGAACAGTCCCAAACTCAATTACAAGTAAAGCACATTAAAGATTTACTGTACAGTAAACAAATGGGTGAAAAACTGTAATTTATTGAAACTCATAACTCAAAAAATATAAGATGCTGTAGTGTACAATATGTTACACAAAGCACCCTGGGGTGCACATTCAAGTCAAGTAATAACTCCATCGCCCCCCAAACCCTGGTACCCCAGTACTTGTTCCATATACAATCATGCACATTTACTGTTCAAGAGGAAGCCCCCAGTATTCTGATGTGTTAAATAGCACCAAAATCAGCATTGTTCATTGAAAAAAATGGGGAGCTAAATTAACTTGGCCATTACTTTTGACAGATATTATACATTCATGGAATAAACAGTCAAACTAACCTAAAAAGTGTGCATTGAAACAGTTACTGTTCTAATTTGAAGTTCTCCCCGTACAGCAGTAGTGGAGGCTATCTGCTCTAAGCAAGGCTACTTATGTACTTCCTACACACAGCTCATCTGCTTTTTTTGTTGGAAATAAATCTATGAGAGGTGTGGAAAACTTGGATCTTTCAAGAACAACTACTGGTCGTAAGTAATGCAGCTGTTTTAAGGCAAGGTCTCCACAGTCCGTTAGGGCCTTGTCCAAGATTGCCCTCAGATTTTCTAAAGAAGGGGCAGATGAGGACTCTGACAGCAAGGGCTGGACCTCTGTTAACTGCCCAGGATTATTTGGGGCTCTGATTACATTTTCATCACTTACAAAGTTGTTTACTGGTGTATCCCCTTGACTGCCTCCCTCTTTTTGCAACATTTCATCTACTGGAAACTGCTCAGGAGACTCCCATTCTACTACCTCATCACAATCATCATCATCATCATCGTCATCATTATCTTTTCCCTCACTTTCCTGAATAAATTTTAAAAATGAAGACTCGAATCCCATTGGTTTATATGTCTTTAAATCAAATGGTTTGGACACAGGAGGCTTTTGAAATTTGTCTTTTGTAGCACAAACTACACTTCTTTTTGCATTCTGATTAACTGCATTATGTTGACATCCTTCTGGGTCTTTCTCTCTTGGCAACTCTAATTGTAAACTGGAGAAACTAGAGCTGTTCTCTCTTTCACTGCTTTCAGAAAAATCTTGAGTTTTAGACATAGTTGTCTCCCTGGTGTTAGGCTCTTCAAAGCAGGTATTCTTCGAACTGTGGTTGTATTTTAAAGTGCCTGAGCACGCAAAGGCACTGGCATCTAAATTCACACTACTTGGTGGACACTGTTTTTGGTCTTCATTACTCACATCTGGAGGATCACAGGCAGGGTTTGGAACAAGGGGTTTGTCACTTTCCTGCACAGGCTCAGAATTAGCTGATTTATCCTCGTTAACTTCTACACCTTTATTATCCAAGTCTGAAGCTGCATCAGAGCAAGACTGCTTTTCAATCATAATGCCACATTTAACACAAAGAACAAGTTTCTGAAGTCGCTGCTCAATGTACATGTTGGTCATCTGGTGTGTGCGTTTATAGTGCCTCACTATGCTGCTTTCCAGTTTTACAACAGACAGGCACCCCTGGACCATGCAGGGGTACTGTGTCTGGTTAGACTTCTCTTTGCACATTTGTAGAGCTTCCTCTTTTGTTTTGAAATTCAGCAAATGCTTTTCTCTGCTTCTGCTAATTCTTTTTGCTTTTTCTTTTAATTGCTTCCCATTCTGCTTGCTTGTGTCAAAGCTGTCTTTCAAATAATTTTGCTCATTTTTATCTTTATCTTCATTATCTTCCTCTTCTTTCTGATTTCCAAAGAGACTATCATAATATTCACTGTGTCTGAAATATACGTGTTGAGAATAGTGACTGTAATTTGCAAAAATTCGATTGCAGCCATTAAGGTCACAATGGATTTCAAAATCTTTATTTAATTTTTCTTCATTGGCATGTTCTTCTATTAGATGCTGTTTAAGTTTATTAAACGTATAAAATACAGCAGGGCAGTGGGCTTGGTTGCAAGCAAATCTGGCAGACTCAGCTTCAGAAAGCAGTCTTTGATCCTCTAAAATTTCATTGTGGAAGTCACTACAATGCTTAGCAAGAGCTTTAGAACACAGAAAACGCTTACCGCACTCTTTGTGTTTGCATGCAAATATTTTTTTACATTTGACAAGTTCCCTTTTTGTTCTTGCTTTGTCTTTTTCTAAGCAGAGCTGTTCCTTATTATACTGGTGAACAGTTCTGTAATGGCGAATCAAACCTTTCTGGTTTGTGAATGCCGAGTTGCAACTTTTATGTATACAATGAAATGGTTTGTGGTACTTATGCAATATGTAACATAAGTTTCCTTTAGCAACTGTTCTTTTGCTTCCTCTTCCCTGTCTTGCTTCCAGTTCTTCCCTATGACTGTCCAGAGAAGTTACGTTAGATGTTTTTCTTGTTATGTCACTGTCTGTCTCTTCATTGGACTCCAAATCAGTCTCAGAACAGCAGTCATCCTTTTTTGGGTGACACAGCTGTTCAGAGTCCGAATGTCCAGGGAACCCAACACTGTTCACACAGGCAGGCACTGGAGCAGTGCTATTCTTATGCATGTCCTCTGTACATAAACCTACATGATCAAATTTTTCACTAGGACACACTTTGTGAGCCACCCTCTCACAGCCAATTTGATGTTTGTTTCTATAGTGAATTCGAAGATGCGTTTTTCTTGTAAACGATCTTTGGCAAATATGACACTTAAATGGTGAATACCGATGCTGAAACATATTGAGCTGAAGAACCATTTCTTTTGAATAGTTATGCTTTTTAACATAATGCATTAAGAGAGCTTCTCTGGTCACAAACTCACATGTACATCCTTGACATTCACAGAAAAATGGTTTAGCTGCCAGTTGAGTAAGGTACTGGCTGGGTAAATTATCTTGTTGCTCTTGAAGTTGAAATTTTGAGGTAGTTTCATCAACTGTCTCAGGGCACTTGGCATCCCTAGAAGAATAGCCCAGAAAAGGTTTCTGTCTTGAAGAATTGTGAATGTTAACATTTTTTAAGCTTAGATGTTTCAAGCCTAACATTAGCTCCACCATGTTATCTTCAATATTTGGTTCTTTAGAACTGTCATAAAAAGATGTTTCTGGAGAAGAAGGACAAGTTTCCTCCCTCAGGCCACTGCTTCCTTTAGCATCCAGAGCATAACACACGCTTTCTAAAGAGTCAGCATTTGTATCGGAATTATGACCTAACTCTGTACTCATGTCTGTAGGGGATTTACTGTCCTGAGCATCACTCAACAGATCGAGAAAGTATTTAGTTTTAATTTCCATATTTCTTTTACCTTTAAAGTTGTATGGATGGGCTCTTCGAAGGTGTTTTTGCATACTTCTAGAATTTTTATGGGTTGAACAGCAGCCTTCAAAACCACAGGAAAGGTTTTTTTCATCAAAGCAAACTGCCACATCGGAACACTGTTGTTTCAGGCCTGCTGGATGGAAGACTCCTTCCTGGGACACAACAAAACCTGGAACTGACTGGTTGTGAGCCACTGTTCCAAGCAGCTGAGGAGATGTCTGACCTTGGCCTACTGCAGCATCTGCCCCATGCTCCCCACAATGCAGGCTGCAATTACTTTCACTGTTTAGATCTTCACTGTCAGAGAGAGATTCTTCCTTCATCTGTGGAATTTCCTGAGAGCCTGAGCGATCCAAGTTACCATTCAGATTAGAATTTTCAGATTGTTCAAGCAGCCGAGACTCTGGAAGATAACTGGATTTGTCTTCTGAAACAGACCCTTCAAGGTTCAGTGTTTGCTTCCCTTCCCCAGCTGACACTTGGATATCATGTGCTGCAAGGTGATTCTGAAATTCAGTTTTTGAATAATAAAACTTTTTGCAACCAAAGTAGTTGCAGGTGTATGATGCATCTCTGAAGTGTTGTGCCTCATGATGGTAAAGCTGCCCTAAGTCACTGAAAACGATATTACAGCCATTTAGCTCACATTTATACCGAAGATCATCGTGTGTTTGTTTGTGATTGAGAAGTTCATTAACTGACCCAAACCTAGCATAACAGTCCATAGACACACACATGTAAGGCTGAGGCCCGCAGTGCACACGCTCGTGCTCTCGCAAGTGGAAGGATGTCATGAAGTGCCGGCGGCAGAAAGCACACTTCTCCCTCCTGTTTTTCATATCCAAGTAGTGTTTTGCATTCTCATCATTGTTTTGATGTTCAGCTTTCAGATGTACACTTAAGTACTTAAACTGTTTAAATACTCTAGAACAATCTGTCCCAGGACATGGGTAGATGTCTCTATCTTGCAGCTGGCAATTCTCCAGTTGACTGAATGTGACATATTCCTGTGTGTCATCGTCAAAGCTTTCAGGGAGCTGCGGCTGCTGTGACCTTTCTGGAAACACTGGGGGCGGGCTGCTGGAAGCTGTTGCCTTTTGTGGTGATCTCTCTTTTTTCACAATTATTTTCTTTTTAGGTCTGTGTGTTCTACTAGGTGGCATTTTAACATGTTCCATTACATGTGGTACAAAAAATTCCTTTCTCTTGAACTTTTTTGTGCAAACGGGACATGTATAAATACCATCTTCCATGTGCATCTTAGAATGATGCAGTATTCTGGCCTCTATACACTCCCTTTTGCAGAGCACACAAAAAAACTTGTATTGAAGCCATCTCTGGTATCTTTCTGAAGAACCAATTGGTTTTTTTACTCTTGCTTTTTCCTTAGGGTGGTTCATTGTGTCTTTTCCATCATAATATTTGTGTTCTTTTGTCTCATCATAGTCACTAAAGAAAGTTTCTAACATGTCAGTTTCATTGAGTGACATATGACCTGCATCATCTTCGGAATCAGAAGCTACCTTCCCTAATAGTTTAAGACAATGCCGCTTTAAAGTCTTCCAGTCCCAAAATTCAGGATCAAATGGCCAATATGCTTTCAAAGCTAACAACAGTTCACAGCGGAGTGAATTTGGAACTAGTGCATTTTCTTCATCAAATTTTTGGTCTGGCTGCATATAGAGCTCTTCCAAGGCATTAAATCCACTCAAAGTTGGCTCAAGTAAGAATTCTGTGAGCTGACAGGCTCTCCTAACTTCAAGGTCTTCTGGTAAAAGGCATGCAATTGTTTTACACACTGATGTCTTCATTTCGTCACTTCCGTTGGACCTGATCTGAAGGGCTCTCACACATAACAAAACAGACACGGCAAGTCCCGCTTCCTCTGCCTGTTAGCAGAAAACAGAAAAACAAAAACAACAGTCACAAAACAAATGTTACTTTTCCCGGACAAATACATTCTTTCTAGAAAAAAATCATGCAGTGAGAGCATCCAACAGACTACACCCCATTCTAAACGTATTCAGATTCCTGAGCATTAAGTGCCTGAATCACAGAGCACCCTCTAGGGAACTGTAGTTTATCTTACACGAGGAACCTTTTCTGCTTTTCATGTGATGGGAACCACAGCACACTTAGTGCACTCTGGAGGAGTCATGCAAACTAGTTCAGGCATGAGATGTTGCAAAACACTTTTCTAACTCCACTCTCTCTTAACTGCATGACTCAACCATAACTGAGCCAGATTTCTAAAAGACAATGGTGTAAATCTTCCATGTGCATTCTTCTTGGAGCATCCACATAGGATATTAATTCAGAATATGAAGTACTGTGTAATAAGAAAATGGATGTAAATTCATACCTAGAAACAAAATAACGTTCAGCAGCATAAGCAGTACCATAGCAGAAATGATTCCTCATGAACATAACTACCATTTCACTTCCAAACACTTTCTGCAGAGTCTGTGCAACTCTGAGATGCTGCTCAGTAGCATTGGGAAGATGCCTACATTAATCACATGCTAATTTAAAAAATGGCATATTCCAAATTCTACATGGGCAAAATTGAAGGCTACCTTGTTTCAAAAGTGTATTTTTCAGCATAAAGAATCTAAATGCGTGCAGTAACTATTTAGCCGTTATTAGTAAAGATAAGTAACAGTGAAGATAGTTATGAGTAACTTAGAAAGCTGACATGTGGCTACCACAACTACACCTGCACCAGCCCAGACTGTAACAATCCAAAACAACTACGAACAAGTTAACAGAATGAGCAAGCTTTTATACTCAGCATTCACAGCCCACCAGATATCACACCATGCTTCTTTAATTCAGTAAGTGTTAGAACCTATTTCTCCAGAGGAAACTTTAGTGTGGTTTAGCAGGAAACAGAAAAAACTGGTATATAGTTACCCATGTATTATGATTTACAGATAAGTACACATTCATGCATGTCTTAAAATTAGAAATGGGCCAACTCTAGAGAAACTAGGATCAAACATGTCTCTCTGCAGTCCTAGACTCTGTGATCTGTCAAGAGGACAATCATACAATCCTTCTGATCCTATTCTGGCTCTAAACCAGGGCTCCAGCACTTGCCCTGCTCTCATCAAATCACACTTGGCAACTCCCTTAGGTCAGAGTATTAACTCCAGCCAGTGAAAGAGATACCCAGGCAAAAAAAACCTGAGAGAAACGTAACGTAAAGAATGGAATCTCGCAGGTTTTATACATAATCTATCTTAACTCTGAATAAACTCATGACCATGTCAGAATGCAAAGGGATAATTAAACTGGAGAGGGTACTGTTAATTGGAACATTCATGAAACTGAAGTTCATGTGGCTAATTCCAATCTACTTTTGCAAAACTAGGTTGTTTTTCAGGAAGAAATACTGGAAAACCTATGAGAATGGGGACATTCCTAAGGAAAAATCCCATATCTAATTTAAGATCTATGATCCATGTTGTACTGCTACTACAAGTTTAAATGCTTTTAATGTCGGCTATGTCAGCTAACTTCTTTTTCCCCCAATAAAGTGTGCCTGCTTAATTTTCAGTCCTAATTGCCCTCCACAAATTTACTTTTGTATACCAGAAACAGGACATTTCCGCACAACCAATTGCAAGAGCCAGTACAGCCACTGAAGGCAAACAGAGACATCCCACTGAACAGCCAGCCAGGGGAGGCCAAGCTATCCTGCAGTTCTGCTCACAAGGAGCATGCTGGGATCAACTAGGGTCTTTCCATTAGTCCGTAAACAGACATGATGAGTACAAAAAATGCTGTCAAACATCTTTTTTGCCTTTCTGTGATTTTCTAAAGACAGGCTTCAGAATAGAAGGTAGAAATCCAGATGTGATTGTACCACACGTTTTGAGAAAGAGGTATTTTCCTGGAATACAAAAATATGCAACATTCCAGTCAAGTCTCCACCTCTTAGAGATGCTGTGGAAAATTCTCATGTGCCTTACTTCTGAACAAGCAGCAGATTAAAACACAGCTACACTTTGTTTGCAAAATCCTGTCATATTGTACTTTCAAAGCAACAATGCTACCCCTCCACAGTGACTGAAGGTCACTTCATGGGACCGAGCCGACACAAGACTACAATGGCACGCACTTTCCAGAGATTTTTATTAGTATGTGTTTAGGCACTTAATCAGAAAGCATGAATAATNAAAAAATTCACATAAACAGCTCTGGATGTGTCCAAAGACTCGGGACTGTATCTTACTTACTTCAGATTGTATGACTCTTATCAAGAAAAAGAGGTGCTGTAGTGTCTTGGCAATGATACCAAACTGACGACATCTCTCCAAAAAGGAGTCTAAAGAAGGATCTATTCTTCTCTGCAGCTTGCTCCAGAAAAGTGTCAGTTCCCTGCAAAGAGTTGAAAGCAGACTGTAAGAACATTGCAGATATGCACAATTTGTGCAGTCACAGTGTGTCAGTTCAGAGCTGATGCCAAGAAAAATCTGTTATTCAAGGACAGCACACACTTCAATTAGGTCCTGATCTCCAAGTGACACTGAAGAGAACTGTTCCTGTGTCCTACTCCAGCACTAGATCAAATGCCAGTGTATCTCCTGATACTTACTGGGTAAAGACATTGGCACTGGGATTCATCTCACTTAATGTACACATCTATAGCTGCACAGACTTCCTTTCTAGACAAGAAAAACAATCCCAACACTTCCAGAGTCTTTACCTCTCACATAGAAATTTAAAACAGGTAAGATGAATCATAACAGAAAGTTGCCCCTTCTCTTTCAATAAACAAGCAGCTTAGCTGCTGACACCTGCAGCCAGGTGGTGTGGCTGCCATTAAAAGGCCCTCTTACAGAACCACCCTTTGCAAAGCATCATGCAAGGGATCTGTAAGCTGAAGGCTGTGTGCTGTCTCTGTGCTGTTACATGCTTTTCCACTCATACCATGAATGCACAAAGCCACTCTATTAAGCAATTTATTACACCCAAGGCAGCACAGCCACTAGCCTGTCATTTGCTATTGCTCTGCCAGCCCATGGACTATCCAGAAGTAGCAGAGCCATAGGATCTGTATCTCTTATACCACTTGAAAAAAACTTCTCTTCCTTTGGTAGAGTAAATTTTACCTTTGCTAACATATCTGCTGGGTACATCAACTACACACAGAGGTTTTTGACTGCAAGGTCAGTCACAGCCTTGAGAACCAACCACCAAGAAAATACATCCAGGACCAAACACTACCAAGGTTCTTCCCCCAAATTACTGCAATGCTACTCTTGAATGCTAAGCCTAGGGAAAGGTTCTGTCCTGGATCAGACCAGGGATATAACTTTTTTTCACAAGAAGTGAGCAATGTTTACTGGTATGTTTTGGGGGACTTTTGTTCAGAATATTTTGTCTGCTTTATTTATAGGCCTAAAAATGTAATTAACAGCCTTTCATAGCCAGGATGAGACAGCTGAGAAAGCAGACAGATGAGCCTATAGAAAATACCACATAAGCAGAATAACTCAAGATGTTAAAATTTTAAACGCTAAAACAGAACCAGAGACAAGGGAAAAAAAAAAAAGGGAGGGGGGAGACACCCGGAGTATCGGCAGTGTTTTTTACTCCCCTTTAACCCTTACAACCTGAAAAAACCTAAAATTTAATTGAACATCAGGATGACTAACAGGGAAGAACTGTATGAAGGGAAGCTTAGGCAAATAAAGTACACAATGTATCACAGGATATGCTGAGTTGGAAGGGACCCACAAGGATCATCAAGTCCAACTCCTGACCCTGCACAGGACCATCCCCAAGAATCACACCACATGGCTGAGAGTGTTGTCCAAACACTTCTTGAATTCTGCCAGGCTTAATGCTGCAACCACTGCCCTGAGGAGCCTGTTCCAGTGCCCAACCACCCTCTGGGTGAAGAACCTTTTTCTAATATCTGATCTAAACCTCCTATGACACAACTTTACACCATTCCCTTGACTCCTGTCGCTGGTCACCGTAGAGAAGAGATCAGTGTCTACCCCTCATCTTCCTCTCACAACAAACCTGTATACTGCAAGTATTGAAAAAAAATTAATTCAGCATTACCACAACAAAAGAAATTTGAAATACAGTTTGTCACTCATTTTGTATGTCTATTTAGTACATTTATGTAGTTGGGAGATGGGAGAACAGCAAGAAAAAGGCTTCATTCTGGATAACCTCTTATTCCCAAGACTTTTTGGCAGAGCAGTAAATTCTTGGTACTCGTCCTGTTCTCCCTTATACCACTTCTCCTGCAAAGCTGAAGTATCTTGCTGGAAGGGATCCTTAAGGATGGTGATATAGTAGTGTTGCTCAGATAATCTTCACACATGAAGAAAAGCAAAAAAGGACAACTCCAAGTATTTGGGCAATCTTCCATTTTGAAATTGTTGTGAGGCAGTGCTGAGAACGGAAGCATCTGCAGACAGACAGGTTTTTAGTAATACTTAGAAGTAAAAAAAATAGTTAAAACTTACTAACATATCAGACCAGAGAGAATTTTTTGAAGTTCTGCTTAGCTCCAGTTCACACTTAAGGGTGCCTGTGCTAATGGTAAACACAGATTATTTTATGGGCTGTTGAACTGCCTGGCTCCCTGGAGACTGCAGCCATCAGCTCGCTCAGAACCACTGCCCAGAGCAGCACTGCTTCTGTGACAAAGTTCCAAACTCAGAAGGTATCCTGAGTCTTAAAAGCAGTATTACATAATATTTTACAAATCTCAGCAAGAACCAATGTAAAATTTTCCAGTTTTGGTGAGGAATAACATCTACAAATCTAAGTTTGCTTTCATCTTCAGCTGTGAGATAAAGTTTGACACCAAGAGCTCAAACTCACACACCTTTACTGATCTCCTGGAGGTACCTATCTGAGGCTCCAGGATGAGCTGAACTAAGCTATTGAAACATCCTAACCTCTCCAAATATGCAAGAATCACAGTCAGAAGTTTGTGCCAGCCTGGGGAGTTACCACTGCACCATCAGGGAGATTATGGAGCACAGGAGTGAAGGGAGGTAGATTTTTCCTTCCTAAATTAAGAATGATGTTACAGCTGAAGAGGTTTAACACCTTCCAGAAGCCCCAGTGTTGCACCTTCCCTGGAACTTGTCTGGCCACTGGGTAATTAGCACTAATCTGCAGAAAGCTATCTAGTTTTGGCTGAATAAGATAATGTGCTTACTACAGGTTAGAAGGGGTGAGTCAGGACAACAAATAAGGCACCGCAACAGGGCAAAAATGGACTTTCTTCTTTCCAGCAGTAGCAAACTCTCAGGATTGGCTTAAGTATGAGTATGGTACCAAAGCTTCAGCTTTATCACTATGCAATCCACAAGAGTGCCAAACACATTTTTCATTTTTACTTGCAGTTCATAGCTGCCCAACAGGTCTCTTCCTGTGTTTAAACCAGAATACTTTTCAATTTGCATAATTTATACTGGTTCTTTCTAACACTGCATAAAGCAACATATGGAGCACAACAAAAGGAATGAGAGGACTGGCTGGAAGCCAGCAGGACTGCCCTGGCCAGCAGCATCTGTGACAGGCCAGCCAGGAGCAAGAAGAGATTCTTTTATCCACATACTGCTACTCTAAAAATCAAGAGGGACATGACTGCAGGAAACCATTAATTTAAGGATCCTCCAGATGAGCGGAACATTTCCAAGTACATTGAAATGCTAGGGCTTGCCTGTTGACCCTGATTTGTAACAGTACAAGGGGAAGCTGATCTGCAAATAACTGTGCCAGACAGTCTTGGCTTTTCTTAGTCTCTGCTCTCCTCTCAAATATCTTAGGTAAATGTTTTAGTCACCACTCAGTTCTGGTCTATCAAATTACATAATACACCAGAAGTACACTATGGAAGGTGATCAAAGCTTAAATCATTTATTGACTTGAAACACCATTATGCAAGTTTGTGATTAAATACAAAAAAGTTACATTTTCTTATAGCAATCAAAATCCAAAAAATGTGAATGACATTGCTAGAAAAATTTTAAGTAGAATCCAAATCAGCAGATCAAGCAGAGTAAAATAACCGTTCAACTACAATCCTTTTAGAACCAAACAGGACTTTCTTTGAAGTTGTCCTAGGTAACCCCCCCAAAAGGTGTATTGTATTCAATATCTGTGCTACACCAATCTGCTCCAAATTGCAACTCTCTCTAAGACCTGGCATCCAGAAACAGAACTGCAGAGGTCAGGGGTGCCAGGTCCTTTTAAAATTGGTGTCGCTCTTGCAGAAACTCTCTTTCCTTTTCATTCTTGTGGAGAAGCTGGGACGGCACAAGGCAGAAGCCTTCTTTTGCTTCTCTCTGGGCTCTGGAGGGGGGTGCTTCAGGTAGGTCTCTGAGTAGCAACAGTAGCAACCCAAGAAGTTGCATTTTGCAATCCAAAACTCTTTCAGAATGAATTCCATAAATACCCATTCCCAGCGCAAAGCCAGAGACAGTCAGGGCTGGGCCACCATTCTTTGGTGCTTGGTGAGTCTTTTTTCCTCCCCTGTCACCTTCTTATTGGGGCAACGACCCAAAACAGCAGCGACGACACCAGTGGACTGCAGCAGGTGACAGGAGGAGGCAGCGAGGGGCAGAACTGACTTCACACACACACACAAACACAAACACACACCAACGCGATGGCCAAAAGGAAGCAGTGCAGGCTGACACTGCACAGCCAGAGCTTCCCAGGCAAAACCAGCAATTCCCATCTGCCACCAGAATTGCTTCATAAACTCCTACCTTCCCAGTTTTTGTTCCAGGGGGAAGGATGAGCCGAGCAGGGTTTGTCTGCTATCTTTGCCCTTTTCTCTCCACACGAGGTCATCTGCGGAGGGTGCCATCTTGAGGGAGGGGTTTCTCTGCCATTTTGTTTCTCTTTTGTTCCCTGGAAGCCTGGGATTCAGCAACTTTGTATCTAGTGATCATTAGTGTTATTTTGTTATTTACTGTTACTTGTTATTTCCTGTTATTTTGTATTTGTTGGTGTTTCATTTTTTTTAGTAAACTGTTATTATTTCACTTTTATCTTCTTGCATTCATCCTTCCTTAGTGGTGAAAAAGGACGTGGTTAAAACCAAAAGGGCAGGTAATTCATTTTGGAGTGTCCACCCTTTAAATTGTCTCAAATGAAGACAGAAGTGAATTAAGCAATTTCTGCCCCTTTAAAACCAGCAGCCGGTCACAGAAAAAAGAATGTCTCAAGTTTATGTATTCAACATAACTCATTATTTTAAGCATATATTTATGTTGTATTTAAGCCTATATAATGGCTTGCAAGCACCTGCTAGCATGTAATTCCTCTACATTAGCTTTAGCTGCAGGATGATACTAAATATCCATACTGCAGTGAGTCCATCTTCCCATTTCCTGTCTTTCCAGCCTGCTCTGGCATTTACCATGCTTTTGATGGAGCTTAGTTTACCAATGCAGAGAATATTACCTTATCTCTTTTCCAGAGTACCACTCAAAATCAGCCCCACAATGTTTTCAGTGAGTGCCACAGTTTGTATGGAGCAGAGCTCCTCATTTTCGTTAGTCACAGCGCATGCCCAATACATCTGTAACATGAAATATCATGGAATATCGGTCAAGCTGGCTGATCTGACAAAAGAAATCCTCCAAATTAAAAGTTTTATGTCGTATCAGCCACTTGAATTCATCAACTTTGTGGCTAAATAATTACTCAATCCACATCTGTCCCCAGGAACACAGGTGGAGGTCAGTGAAAAGGCCACTCCATTGAATATTACACCAACAGCAAGGCATCCTGACTTTCAAGCAACTGGACTTTATAAATAGACATATACAATCTCAGAGTGAGACTGATGGTCTGACGCAGGCTGATGGTCAAGAAGTATTACACCAGCTTCGCAATACAGGAGTCCATCAGAAGGTGAACTTCTTCCATCTGTGCTCCAGCATCCTGGAAGCTTTGCTCTTCAGTGGGTCCAGATGGCACTGGCTGTGTCCAATGCTGCTGTACAAGGACTGCTAGGTACAGTACTAGAACTTCAATCTATACATCTATACAATGTCAGCATCACAATTAGACAGAAGGCTTCATTCTCCCATCTCGTCCCCAGGGAAGGTAGCTGGAACTTGAGAAGTCTGTCAGGATGGCAGCAGAGAGGGTAACTGTGCTATGCATGACAGGGCAGCACAGTTTGACCCACCATTTTTCCTCAGAACAACTGAAAACAACGTAGACATAATGACGTGACACAAACCTGCTAACCTTCTGTAAGCAGGGACATATTTATGTTGCTGGACTGTGCTGCCATTTGTATCTTCAAGACTTCACTGCCCATCACCTAGGCTAGTCAAGTTTAAAGCTAATGTGCTAGTTGCATGTTACAGTTGCACAATGTTTTGTGTAGCATTAGCCTCAGGTAGGCCTCACCTGGGAGTCAGACTGACACAGAGATGAGAAATCTACATGCCCGAGTTAGAGCTACAGGACCTGAAAATTGCATTCCAACGCTAAAGAGTTTCAGTTCAGATTTCATACTGCAAGAAAAAAAATCTACCCACTTTTGTTGTCACAAGAAAGGTTATTCTGTAACAATAGATGCTACATCCTCAAGCCTGCTCTCCAGTCCCAACAGTCCGACAACACAAAGTCCGACCCTCTTGGTTTGCACCCTAGGGATACAGCTCTTAGAACAGAACGTGTCTTCTCGGACAAAAGCAAGTAACATAGCTTGCCCTAGAAGAATGCTAGTTGTTGTTTGTTTCTCTCTTTGAAAAGAGAACATGGGGGTGGACTCTAGCCTTGTATCTCTTTGGACATAATTCTACTCTAATCTCTAATGACAAAATTCTACAGGGAAAAACATCCTCTAGAACTTCAAGTGTGGTAAACTCTCCCCTCCTGAGTCTTCCAAAAGGTTCATTTCTTCCTGTAAGGTATGCTTTGCTGAAAAAGACATTTCTGGCCTATTTGCACAGATGACTGGACTAAGCTGAACTGTTAATCATCCTGCAGACACTGAAGTGCTGTAAAAACTTTTTTAATGGCTTTAAAACCATGATGGAGTAAATCAACAATGCCATAGCTAACCGATTCCAAATTCCCAATATATTCTTGAAATGTCTGGCCATGTAAAGCTTTATTCAGATGGGGATTTAAATGGGAGAAAACTACATATTTAGCCATGCCTTGAAAGCCAAAAGTACAAACCCATTTTCTGAAGGGCAGAAACCAGCCCTCTGCTTTGTCTCTACAAGTTTTCCACTGCTGAAACAGAGGTGCAGAAGGTTCTGTATCTCCAGCCAGTTAAGAGGGCAGAGTTTTACTGTCACAATCAGCCCAAAATCTAGTAGTACAATTCTTGGAGTTACAGAAATCATAAAAATACAAAAAGGCTCCTGGGGGGGAAGTGGGGAGAAGTTGTAACAGGGTGTTGCCTCTGGTCATTCTTAGTACTGACATCTCTGTGGAATGGGTGAAAAAAATGCACCAGACTTTCACGGGGCAAAGTATTCCCAAAGGAAGAACAGACTGACAACATACTTTGTAGAACCACAAAGCTAGGGGTTTAATATCAACCCTGAGAGCACTGACCCACCACCAACAGATCTACTACCCCACAGAAGTATTAGCGTTCATGCCAATAGCGTGAGTGCTGTTTCACTTTTAAATTGTTTAAGCATTACTTTTGTCTAACTGCTCTATTAGCATAGCAACTTGTGATAAAGTAAGTAATTATCTAGAAAGTGCTTCAGTCTGATGCACTTCTCAAGTAAAGGATAAATCCACCTTTTCTACATATTTTTGTACTATATTAACTCAATTCTAGCCAGTGAGGAACTGTTAGCAGAAGCAGCAATACTTATACTTACCAAGAGCAATACACGTTTGCTGTTTGAAGCTGATGAGTAAGATATGTTGTACAAAGAATAAATGCAGTGTTTTCTTGTCCCTCAGATTCTAGATTACATATGATGTCCAGTACCTCTTTGCAATCCACCTTTGCAATCTTTAAAGAAAAAGAAAATTAAAAAGAAAAGGCATTTTATTCTCAGTATGAAGAAATGCACATTTACTGTATCAAAGTATAACAAATGCACAAACAAAACATTACATCTCCTGTACCCAGAGATCAGCTACAAAACAGTATGACAAGTTCACGTGTTAGTTCTGATCCCTTCTCAATATTAGTTTTCTTTGGGACAACCTTCTGTTTTTTGCAGCTTGGCTAAATACTTGCATTTGGGCAACCACCTACCTAGAACTTCCCATTCTGTCTCTCTGCACTTACAGGGATTCTTGTGTTACTTTTGAGAATTAGAACCCAGGTGCAAAAAGAACAAGAGTTGTGAAAAAGCCAGTCTCTTGTTCTCTTCATCCCTAGGTGCTGATTCTGACCAACCACATTTCAAAACATATTAGAAACGAAAGTGTTTAGAGTAGTATGCTGATTTTAGCTAGGTTAGAGTTAATTTTCTTCCGAGTGGCTGGTATGGGATTTCTGCTGGACACACAGTTGGTAATATAGAGATGTTTTTGTTATTGCTAAGCAGTGCTTACACAGAGCCAAGGAAGCTGGGAGTGCACAGGAGGTTGGAAGGAGACACAGCCAGGACAGGTGACCCCAACTGACCAAAGAGATATTCCAGACCATGACATCATGTTTGTTATATACAGTGAGGGGAAGAAGGAGGAAGGGAAGCATGTTGAGAGAAATGGCATTTGTCTTCCCAAGTCTCTGTTACGCATGACTGCGTCTTGCTCTCCTGGAGGTGCCTGCCAATGGGTAGCAGTGAATTAATTCCTGGTTTTGCTTTGCTTGTGGGCATGGTTTTGCTTCATCTATTACATTGTCTTTACCTCTACCTACAAGTTTTCTCACTTTTACCCTTCCACTTCTGTCCCCGGTACTGCTGGTAGAGGAATTGAGCAAGCAGCTACGAGGGGCCTGGGTCTAGCTAGGGTTAAACCACGGCAAGGAAACAAATACCAAGGAAGTTCTGGAATATCTACTTAAGGTAGTATGTATCTGTGTATCAAATCAGGGTGTTAGCTTGGATATAAGCCACAAACAGTAATTATGAAGAGCTTTAACTATTAAGACAACACTAGGTTTTAATACATTTTTCCACTGGGTCCATTCCACTTCACAGAACAGACTGTGTTCTACCAATATGCACTTTAAAGAGCTGTTGATATTATAAACATTTCAAACTTCTTGTTTCATCATGAAAAACAATGACAGGGAACAAATAACAGGAAGTTCAACTAATTTTCGTGGACATCTCATTCAGCAGGAAGAGCAGAAACAGGGATATTAACCCAGTTTCCCATTCAGACTTGACACTGGAATTCATTGAGCAATGTCAACATTTTCTAGGGTCCACTGACTTTTGGTGTTCAACTTGAGACCCAGAACTGACCTCCTGCAGCAGACATTTCCAGAGCAAGGGGTGGGGGGGGGGAGTTGTCACTGACTTACCCCTGGCAAAAGAGAAATGTCAGAAAATTGTTTAAGTGACAATGCTTTGCTGTCTAAGGGAACAGACATCATTGCTACTTGCATGTCAAAGATATTAATTAAGTCCATACAGTATCTGTAAATCAAGTGTCACCTCCAGGAGGCTAGGGAGGGTTGAAAAGCGAGCCCATACCAATGGCCACAAGACAGAATTGTGAAGATGTTGATCACTGCCCAGGAGAGAAAGGGGCACTTGTAGGTAACAGGACATTGCTGCATACCTTCTCCCCCCACCATTCCTTGCCAGTACTTTTCTTATGCCGTCATCGACCTTTGGTACCTACAGCTACACAGGCCTTGCAGCTTGGGTGGGAAGTCTAAGTCTGACAGCTGGGCAACTCCAGCCTTCTCACCAGTATTCTACCATCTCTCTCCACTCAGCTACTCCTATTCTTTATAGATAACAATTTCAATCAGTACATTTTATACAGCAAATTTAAAAAGCTAAAATTTAAATTTAAAGCTAAGTGACACAAACTTTTGTCTTTGATAATTTCCACAATTATACACTGCCATCTCCTCCATATTACAGCCAATATTCTTAAATAATGCAGAGGCTGCCTGCAGCAGTTTGATAAAATTCTGATCTTCCAAGTCTTGGGTTTTAGAAACACAAATATTGTCAGTGCACGTAAGTATGAAACATGTTTCCTTCACAGATCTGAGGGCAACATGGCAGGCTACCAGAGAGCTACTTGACCAGACATTACTTGACAGAGACCATGCTCATCACCAGTTCCATTAAAACAACCACCACTGAACACCACCACCACTGTTTTAAATTAAAACTACAAAACTAAACTATCTACTAGGGTTTCTGAGGCTACAGAATTATAAATCCCACATTTTCAATAGCCAGCAGTTATTCCTCAGACTTATATATCAGACTTATGCTGTAACAAGACTCAGAACTTCTGTTGTGTGCTGGAGCAGGCACAACACCAGCTCCAGCACAAACATGGCCTGGCACTAGGAGTGACCTACAGCTACAAAGAACATCAGAGCCATTCTCCTCCCATAGAAATTTGATTCTCTTTGGACAAACTCACTCTCATTCAGGACATTAGCTAGTGAGTAAGCAACAGGGTAATTGATTTCAAGTCCCATTTATCTCAAACTTGGTCAATGATAATCCATCTCATTTCAGATCTTGGGGTTTTTGCTTTTTGCTTGTGAGATCTTTTTTCCTGGAGACTGCTTGTGAGTTGTTTTTTTTTTTATTATTTAAGACAACAAGTCCAAATGCACATCTTGAAATCATCCAACATATCCAGTCAGCCACTTAGTGACAAACCAGACATTTATTGAAGTGTCTTTATTAAACCTTTACACCATTACTCTGTTATAAACCCGACTAGAACAACAACTCATTGAAAGTTAGGAGACTACAGAATGAACACTGCTAAGATATTTTGAATCAGAATTGTTGAGAAATGATGCCATCCTCCCCATGCTCTATTAACATATATGCCAGTTTACTCCTCAAAGTTATTCCAAAGAACATACAACCATGTAAGATTTAACTCGTCTTTGTTTTCCATGTTACTTTAGTTTGAAGGAAAAGTTGTAACATTACAGTGATATTTTATTTTTATGTCATCATTAAAATTTCCTACCACTAAACCTAAGCCTTCTACAATTTTTAGTAGGACACCATGGTGATACTCTTTGTTTGGAGAAGGCCTCCAAAAGATGACTGCTTGTTTTTTATGAATTTTTTATGAATCGGATAAGGGGCATTTGCTTAAATTGACTCCTTGAAGAGCTTTACTCGCCGACTTTGGATCAGTCTTTCCCAAAAGAATTCCAAATGAAACAAAACCTACTTAGACAATTTAAGATAGCTACATGAAGCTGCTACGTGTTCCAGCAAACACTCACACTGACATTCAGCAGAAATGACCAGTTACATTTAAAATTCTCAATATGGCTTTAATTTTAACTGGTTGTTGCATTTCAAAATCCTTTCTTACTGTTACATGTGCCTGGCACTAGTCTTGCAGAGAAAACCGTCATAGACCACAGAAAATCTGGGGCTTCATGCTTTTGCAATTGTTAATTACTGTGTAGGAGAACTGCTTTAATTAACATTTTAATTGGTTCAATAAATTGGCAAATTCAAGCCAAACATTGGAAACTTGACAGTGATCCTTAATTCTGTATTCTACATTTGCAAAGAGCACCAGTGAATAGACAACTCTATAGCTATATTTCTTCTTATATGTGTGCCTCAGAATCAATTCAAGGTACCAGGAGGTACCAGAAATGCAGGGAACAACCTTATACACTGTGTGTATATATACACACACACAGTTACACATAGACATACATATACATGTGTTTACATACCTCTGTGCACAGATACATATATATATGTGTGTACATATATGCTATCGCTTATGGATATAGATAGAAGTAGTTTAATTTGTAGAAGCTCAGCAATTTAACTTCCATACCTGATGTAGCCACCCCAATCACATCCTGGAAAGGGATGACCACACGTTGTCTAATCTTCCAAAACAAATTCTTTCTCTTCAATCCTCTCCAAGCTATCCTCATTCCTATTCAATCTTTCTGTAATATTTACTTTCTTAGCCAAGCCCTGTTCCTCTACCTACCCCATCCTACCCTAAATTTCAAATTTCACTTAACTCTTGTTCCTTTAATTACAGTTTATTCCCTCTTTCCCCTGGTGGGGTTTTGTTTATTGCCACCTATCATTCACCAACAGCTGCCATTCTTTGAACTCTTAATTTTTCATTTTTCAACTTTCCCATCCCTTTTTCCCACTTTTCATTACATCTGACAACCTTATACCTGGGGAAGATAATAGGTAACATGATGATACACCATATTCCTTGCCTCTCAAAACAAAGGCGTAAATGAAAGTGTTTTAGAAGTCTTGGATTTCAGCAATTCTGTAAGGGTGCCAAATATACACCACCTGTTATCAAGCATGCAAGTCTTCATACTGTCAGCTATTAAAGTTAACTTTCTGGCACTGGAACACCACTGACTTTATACTTTTCACAGTTTTGGCTACAGGTCCAGTTAAGTCAAACTGTACTGCTTTAAGACACTGCTTTGATGCTATGTGGCTTCATTTTCCCATAGAAAGTTTAATAAAGTGATTAACTTGATTCAATTCATCAATCTGTGTTCCAACTTTTATACTTGACTGGCAAGTAAAGATTGTTCTGCGTATCAAGGTAAAACAGCTATAGCTACACTTCACAACCCTCAAATTAAACTGAAAAGGGAACAGAACTTAATGTCATTTCTCTGCCACTCCTCATTAACAGCCAATCCAATCAGAGAACATGCTGTAAGTTATCCATCAACTCCAAAGCTTTAAATGCACAGATCATGTCTGCAGTGAGCTGTTAAATACATTCTCTGATCCTACAGCACTCTGAGGGGAATCTGGCTCAAAGTGCAGACTGAAGGGACACCTATCCAAGTATTTATTTTTCACAAGAAGTATTTTTAAAGAAATAATTTTTAAAGTAGTTTACATGTACAACAAGATCACTCTGTCACTCATGCAGGAAGACATGAGAGTTGCTTTTTTTTTTTCTGTATCTCAAGCTTCCCCCTGTTTCCCTGAGGCTTACTCAAAATGTCCAAGTGTCACATTTAAAACTACACCAAATACATATAAGTGAGACTGATCCCATAACAGGTGTGTGACATCAAGAGGCAACAGAGGCAAGAGTCAGTTGTGTTACAGCAGTCATGTGTGAACACAAATCATTGCTACGATTGTTACTATAACAGGAAGACTGCTAAAAACGAGTTTAGAGTCCAGGAAGAACAACTCTAAAGTGTGTTTTGTTTGTTTTGTGATTTTTTTTCTTAAAACTTTTCTTAGATCAGAACGACTAGATGAAAAGTAATTGCTCTGGTACCAGCGTTTGAGTCAGAAAATACAGCTTTCCAATTATATTCTGCTTGCTATTGGAACTGAAGTTATAACTTTTAAGCTTTTAAGCACATCTAATCAAGCATACATGCATACTTATCTACAGCAGCAGTTCATACAAATATTCTTTCCTACTGCAGTCTGCAACAGATCATTCTTCTTTTGGAACTCTGCTGCAACAGTTTCACTCTTCATCTTCAGTTCTTAGTATTGCATAAACAAATTCTAAAATGCTTCATAAATATGTATTTAAAAGGGACTATAGATTACTAACCTCCTTAATGGAGTCTTCATTAGGCAGCATTGAACACACACATGTGATGTAGGCTTGGCGAAAAGATGAAACATTTGCAATTTCTGAAGAATCTGCACACAATTTTGACAAGAAAGTGGCTTGGGGGATGCAGTTTGACTTCATCAGGTGTTTTATTCGCATCTGCAGAAAGGAAGGCCCTTCTCGTGTAATCAATTTATTAGCTAGGAAAAGAAAAAATCCTTTGAGAATAGTTTACAGGTGACACTTAAATGAAATTGTCTCACTGCATTCACACTTTACAAATTTGTGTATGGTCAGTGTTCTTAGGAAACTCGAGGCCTGACTGCAAGTGACAGCAATGGACTGTCTTCTCCCAAACTCTGTAGGAAGAGAATGCTAGACTACAGCAAACAAACGACACAGCCACCCCCTGCCCCATGCCCCTGCAAAAGGTAATGCCATTAAGATGTATGCCACAGCAATGGCTAAAGGATACTAATCACACCAGACAGATATCAGTAGTTTAATTGAAGTTCAGAATCATCACCTTTAAACTGTAGCTTTATATTCCAAAAAATCGAAAAATATTTCAAGCCAATCATTACATGCTTTTCAGTTGGAAAGTTTTCCACCCAAGCTGTAAAAACCCCATGTAATGACAAAATATGTAAAATGAAGTTGAGGGTGAAAATATTATCTTTGTGATGCTTCTGAAGAATTTGTTTTTAAGACATGTTAGGCTTATGCTCTTAAGCAAGCAGATACAACTAATGATTATGAGAGTTGATGAACAAATTCAATAGTAAAAATGCCACTTCAGATTACTTTTGTAAATAGCTAGCAAAATTGACTTATTTGGATTAAATATCTCACAGATTTAGTTTAATTCTCTTCCCAGGTGTTTATCATAGAAACAGAATTCAGTTGGTAGGCACCTGCAAGTCCTGCTCCTCAAAGGACTAGCTCAAATTAAACTGCATGACTAAGAGCATTGGTCAAATACTCCCTGAACTCTGGCAGGTTTGGTGCTGTGAGCACTTTTCTGGGGAATTTGTTCCAGTAACCAACCACCCTTGGGGTGAAGAACCTTTTCCTAATGTCTAACCTGCACTTACTATGACACAGCTTCATTCCATGTCCTGTTGCTGGTCACCAGAGAGGAGATCAGCACCTCCTCCTCATGACCTTCTTGAGGAAGGTGCAGACTGTGATGGGATCACCCTTCAGCATTCTCTTCTCTAGGCTCAACAGGCCAAGTGACCTCAGCTGCTCTTCATAAGGAGGAGCCTCAAGGCCTCTCCCCATCTTGGTCACAATCTAGTAGTCTGATGTCCTTCCTGTACTGAAGCACCCAAAACTCCTCAACCCAAAACGGGACTCGAGGTGAAGCCACCTCAGCACAGAACAGAGTTGGACAGTCACCTCCCCCTTGACTGGCTGGTGATACTGTGCCCGGTAAACCCCAGAACATAGTTGGCCCCTCTGGCTGCCAGGGCCCACAGCTACTCACATTCAAGTTGCCATCAACCCAAATCCTCCAGATCTCTTTCCACAGGGCTGGGCTCCATGTCCTAGTTTGTCCACATAACCAGGATTACAGTGTCCCAGGTGGAGAATTAATTACTTGTGTTAAATTTCATATGGTTGGTGACTGCCCAGCTCTCTGGTCTATCCGGATCTCTCTATAAGGCCTCTGCTCTTAAAGGAGATCACAGACCCTCCTAACATTGTATCAAGAACAAATTTATTTCATGTACATTCAACTTCTGCACCAAGATAATTTATGAAGACACTAAAGAAACCCCACCAGTGACTGGTCACCAGTTTGACATAATCTCACTTACTATAACCCTTTGCACCCAACCTATCAGCTCGCTTCTCACCCAACATACAGTGGACTTATCAAGATGTGTCCTGGACATTTAATCCAGGGATGCTGCGAGAGACAGCATCAAAAGCCTTGATAAAGTACATGTACCTTGCCTTGGCTGGTTGTTGTGGTTTCACACCAGCCAAATGCCAGGCACCCATGAAAGTTGCTCACTCACCCTACCCTGCTACAGCTGGGCAGAGGAGAGAAAAGTTTAATGAAGGCTTCATGAGTTAACACCAAGAAAAACCAGCAGGAAACACTCCAAGGGCAAAACAGGCTCAACTTAAAGGTACAAAGTTAATTCATTACTAACAAAATCAGAGGAGGATAATGAGAATTAAAATAAGCCCTTAAAAACACCTTTTCTTCCCCCAGCCCTTCCCTCCTTCCCACCAACAGCGCAGGGAGACAGGGCATGAGGGTTTTGGTCAGGGTCCTTGAGTCCCTGAGGTTTTTCTTCCACTGCTCAGGGAGAGAAGTCCTTCCCCTGCTGTGCAGTGGGGTCCCTCCCATGGGAGACAGTTCTCTGTGAATTTCTCCAGCATGATTCCAATCTCAGAAGCAGCAGTCCTGTCAAAAGTGCTGCAACATGAGCCCCTCCCACGAGCAAACAGCCCTCATTTTTTGAGTAATCTCAAGCACACTTGTTCGGGACACAGGCACCATGTACCTACCACATGCCTGTAGTGAAACTTACTTGTATTCTGCAGGAGTCAGCTTAGTGGTCCATTAGAGAATTATTTTAAGATTCAAGTCTATGGTAATGGTTTCTGCTTTTCACAGGAAAAACCTCTGAGTATTAAACTCTTGACCCAGCTGACACTTCACATTAAAGGAATTTCAACAGATAAAGCAAAAAGAACTGCCTGACCAAGAGGCAGTCTGCAGTAAGATTTCCAGTTGCTAGGAAACAAGCCTCCTCTCTTCTTAAAAATTGCATCTGTATGACACTGTGCTTGAAGAGTTATCAAGGAAACCTAACAGTTTATACCAATATAGATATTTGATGTAAGAGACTGCTACCACAACATGATGGCAAGGAGACCACTGTTGAGGGAAAACTCCCAGCAAGCTGGCTTACCCAGCATCAAATCAGTCACTTCTCCAAGTGGAAACTGCTATTCATGGGCCTAGCAGGAATGGGGTTTAGTGGCCATTCAAGCAATTCAAAGCAATTCTGTAAGTCCCTCTTTCTATACCTCTTGGCTCACAGAATACTTTTTTTTTCCAGGTCTGTGAGAGGCATAAAAGAAAACAAATACTCTTTTTACCTCCTCTAAGAATTATTTAGATTCCCCTTGTTTACACAGCTAGATATGCACAGCTCCTTAAATGAAGTTTTACTGACATGTCAGAGCCAGCTAGTCAAGACATGGGAAGTATTTTAAGAGTACCTGCAAGTCAGCCAAATTCAACACTTTCAGTTTAACAGTTACACTTTTATCTTCCAGCACAAATGAGAGAAACTTTGATGAAGGTCTCAACTTGCTGCAGTCTTTGAGAGTAGTCAGTAAGCACATGCTCCCAAAGGGTGGCAGGTCTGTGCCCTCAGGCCAATTCTTTCACACTTAAGTGTGTAGCGAACTCTGCAAAGGAGGCAAATGACAAACTGAGCTCCTTGGTCATGTAAGTGATGATGGTAGAAGCAAAGTTTAGGAATGAGTCACTAGTCATACATCCATCTTAGCACTTAGCTTTACTCTAAAGTGGAAAGTTTCCTCTTCTCCTGAAAAAGGAATGAAACCTGAGGAACAGACAGCAAAATGAGAAGAGCTGTTTTCCCTCAAAGAACCTAATTTTGTACTCAATCCTAATTCTGTTACATTTCCATACATGTCCATGAACAGACTTTCTTGTTCCTTCTCTTCCTAGATCTCCTGCTGTTATGTGTTGTGTCACAGTGTTCTATCAAACACCCCAAACTAAAACAGCTTGCTACAAAATTCAGTGCAGACAAAACTGCAATCCTTCCCTCTTCCAAACCCTTTAGCCAAAAGGGCAGTGCAGTTTCAAACTCTACACATATCTTAAGAGCTCTCTTAAGCCAGGACCAAAAAGTAAGGATAAAAGATTCCTCTCTCGCCCAAAACACTTGCAGTAAAAGACAATTAAAGTTAACACCACAATATTATGAACCTTTATAAATCATGGGTGGCACCAGAGCATGAAAAGACTTTGTGGTCACTATGATAAACATTCAAGAGAAACAGCACCTTGTGTGAGCATTTCTGCAGAAATCTCCTGTGGAACAGGACAATAGGACAATGTGCTGAAGCACAGTAACATATGTTAAGCATGCGCAACTGACACTGAGGTCTGTATATTATACAACAGCAGCGTGTCGGACAGTTATCCCAGCTTTCCTACAAACCAACTATCATCCAGACAGACATACTATGTTGTTGGTATTCATCTGCTGCACTCCACAACGAGCTCACCCCAACCTCCTTGTTTCAGGATGTTTGTTGAGATAAAGGGGAGGCCAGAGGGAAAAGTCTTGGAATCAGAGTATTAAAGCTAGCTGCCTGAGGCACAGAACTATGTGGGGTGTCACAACTGCTGAACAGCATCAGTTATGGTCAGATCAGAATGCTGGTATCATTTAGTCACCTAGAATGCCTAAGTTGAAATTATTTTTTTTTATGGCCCTTTCCTCAAGCAAATATTAATGCCCCAAACAACCATCCTCAGCCGGCTGACAGTAAAAATCAGGAACCAACAGCCTGCACATGGCAGTGCAATTTATTAACATTCATAGAAGCAGCAGACAGAACCCAAGCTGCTATGAAATTTTTGCTGGAACAAATTTGGTAAACCATATTTATGTTTGATGTCAGTTCCTTTTCCAGGCCAGTGCATTAAAAAAAAATAAAATAAAAAAAAAATTACAATTAAGAACTATAAACAAGAAAGGGAAGAACTCAACATACCTTCAGGATTGTTCACTCAAGTAAGCATCTGATGATCATTAACATGAACTACCAGTTCACAAAACACAGGTCCAGCTAAGCAAACTGAGCGACTCTCACACATGGCTTACTAGTGACACACAGCAGCAAAAACTAGGAATGCTTTTCAAGTACTCATCACAAAAACCCAAAAAGCATGAAATTCAAACTATTCAAAGAAACTAAGCTTTAGATGACAGAAAAAGACACTTTGTGAAGCTGCTGTTGTACTGAAGGATAAAACGGCAGTTTGACCACAGCAACTAAAAATCCATAGCACTGGAGCTCCTTCTGCAGTCCCTAATCCCAAGCCTAACATCAGAACTGCCATCCCTTCTGGGACCTGCAGGAAAAACATTTTGATTCCTCCTATTTCTACCAAATGGAGCATAGAACATCATACAGACTGAAGAAGTGACACAAGTGAAAGAAGGAAGACGAACCTCATAACTCATCAATGACAATCTACTACAGAAACTAGCTTTTACTTGATATGATTCTGAAGGTAAAAAAGGATTAAGTCAATTTAGTAGACATCTAGAGATAGTTGCTTAATACCAGCTCCAACCATGTCCTACAGGAGGCCAAGAGACTAATTCCAGCTGCTCGAACAGTTTCTGCAAGCAAAATAAAATCACAGCAGCATTTGACTTCCTGGCATAGAGAAAAGACAGGACTGAACAAAGAAAAGGAAGTAAAAGAGACCCAAGATTTTACTAATCATAATCCATAGTATAATACAGCTTCATGGATCAGTTCATATGTCAGCAGTAACTTCTGTAGTCACTGAATCACATTTGTCTGATGATATCAATAAGATAAACCAGTTACATTAGCAGCACAATCTAGGAGTCAGAATATTTTCCATGCCAAAATATGCCATAATGGCATAGAGAGCAGGATTTCTTTAAGTTTTCATTTTGCCTTGTACCAGAGTGTAGGGTAACAAGACTGACACTTAAATCTTGCCTTCTGAGAAAAAAGCAAACTTTACGTATAGCCTCAATCCACTTAGAATCATACAGTATCTCGAGGTAGAAGGGACCCATGAGGATTATCAGTCCAACTCCCTGCTCCTCACAGGTCTACTTCTCTTCTCCTTCATCACTTTGAAATTTTATGACTCACGATATGCATTATTTTGACTTCTTTGAAATGTTATTAGATAGCCGGCAACAGCTACAGGAGACGGAATTTTATGCCCTTTGTTGTCTTTCACAGCCTTATGTTCTTTCCTACAACTCACTGCGAATCTTCAATACCTCTTCACTATACTCTTAGTCTTTCAAAAGGCTAACAAAACTAAAAAACATAAAATAAAACCCCTTCCATCCCATGTAATGTAATGGCACTAAATTATTTAACTAATGACTCATTACTTTATCGTATTTATAGCTATTAAGTATTGCCATTCCCCATCTCCCAATTCTCCCATTTCCACTACTGATAATGCTACTACTATCTACCATTTTCACAGTACTCACTACAAGACAAAAGAGTATAGCAGAACAGGATAGCACTCTCACATAGCGCTCTCACTGTCTTTCTACATGTCTGATACCACACTGAGCTCTGCTATTGTTTACTGTCCCCTGCATTGTTAGTTGAGAACACTCAACCAATACCTAAAACATCCTGTTTCGGTGCTAAGAGGATACAGACAACTCAGAAAGATCATCTAGCTATGTCTAAGCAGCCATGCTGCATGTCCACAGGCCACAAGGATGACACTTTTCTTAGTTTATCTGCTTGCAAGCTGAAAGCAAGCAGAAAACCAAACCAAGGCTGCCAAGATTCCCACAAGCAACATTTTAGACAGATATTCAACTTCTCAGAAGTACCCTTTACTTAAAATGTCTAAACACTTTATTGAGAAATGTGCTTTTTCCAGATTTGTCTAATACAGGATTCCAGAGTCACATTCAGACTGTTTAGGCATACCTGTGGACTATTCCAGACTACCTGAAAATGCACCTGGGCAGAAGAGCTCCAATGAATGTCACAGAATTAACTACATTGCAGATCCCTCTGCAGAGCTCTCCTATCCTCCAACATATTGACACTCACACACAGTTTGGTGTCATCTGCAAATCTGCTGATGGTGGACTCAATCCCCTTATCCAGATCAACAACGAAGATATTTAACAGGACTGGCCCCAACACTGATCCCTAGGGGACACTGCTAGTGACTGGTGACCAACTGGATGCAGCACCAGTCACCACCACTCTCTGAGCCCAGCTGTCCAGCCAGTTCCCAACCCAGCAAAGAGTGCACCTGGCCAAGCTGTGCGCTGACAGCTTTTCCAGGAGTATGCTATGGGAGACGGTGTCAAAGGCTTTGCTGAAGCCCAGGTAGGCAACATCCACAGCCCTTCCCACATCCACTAGGCAGGTCACCTGATCATAAAAGGAGATGAGGTTGGTCAGGCAAGACCTGCCCCTCCTAAACCCATTCTGGCTGAGTCTGATCCCCTGGCTGTCCTGTAGGTGCCACATGATCACACTCAGGATGATCTGTTCCATAACCTTGCCAGCCACCAAGGTCAGGCTGACAGGCCTGGAGTTTCCTAGATCCTCCTTCTGGCCAGTCTTGTGAATGGGTGTTACATCAGCCATTTTACAGTAGTCTGGGACCTTCCCAGTGAGCCACGACTGATGATAAATGATGAAAAGCAGCTGGGTGAGCTCTTCTGACAGCTCCCTCATCACCCTAGGATGGACCCCATCTGGTCCCACAGACTTGTGAGCATCTAAGTGTCTCAGCAGGTCTCTAACTGCTTTCTCCTCGATTACGGAGCAGGCTATTCTGCTCCCCCCCCATCTACCAGCTCAGAAGACCAGTTGTCCTGAGGACGACCTGTCTTTCTGTTGAAAACTGAGGCAAAGAAGGTGTTAAGTACCTCAGCCTTTTCCTCATATTTAGTTACTATATTCCCCCTGCATCCAATAAAGAATGGAGGTTGTCCTTGCCCCTCCTTTTGCCATTAATGTGTTTATAAAAACATTTTTTATTATCCTTCACAGAAGTGGCTAGATTAAGTTCTAATCGGGCTTTTGCCTCTCTAATTTTCTTCCTACATGACCTAGTGGCATCCTCAAACATTTCCTGCACTACCTGCTCCTCTTTCCAAAGGTGATACACCCTCTTTTTCCCCTTAGTTCCTTCAAAAGCTCCTTGCCCATCCAGGCCAGTTGTCTTCCCCATCAGCTCATCTTTCAGCACACAAGGACACAGTCTGCTCCTCTACCTTTCTTGAAGCATGTCCATCCTTCCTGGACACCTTTGTTTTTAAGGGCTGTTTCCCAAGGTACTCTCTGAATCAGTCTCTCAAACAGGTCAAAGTCCACCATCCAGAAGTCCAGAGTGGAAGTTTTGTTAATGCCCACCCTTTTTTCACTGAATATTGAGAACTCTTATTTCATTGTCACTGTGCCCGAGACAGCCTCCAACCACCACATCTCCCACCAGCCCTTCTCTGTAAACAGCAGGTCTAGTGGAAACCCATCCCTGGTAGGCTTGCTCACCAGCTCTGCTAAGAAGCTATCCTCCATACACTCTAAGAACCTCCTAGACTGCCTCTTCTCTGCTGTGCTCAGAGTGCCCAGAAGATATCTGGCAGGTTAAAGTCTCCTACAAAAACAAGGGCTGGTGATTTTGATATATCCTCCAGCTGCTTAAAAAATAATACATCCACCTCTTCATCTTGGCTGGGTGGCCTATAACAGACTCCCACCAGGATGTCAGCCTTGTTGGCCTTCCCTGATTCTTACCCATAGGCACTCAACCTTATTGTTATTAATCTCAAGTTCCACGGTGTTAAGAGCCTCCCTAATATACAGGGCCACCTCTCCACCTCTTCTCCCTTCCCTGTCTCTTCTGAAGAGCTTGTAGCCATCCATTCCAGCACTCCAGTCATGTGAGTCATCCCACTACATTTCTGTGATGGCAACTACATCAAAGCTTTCCTTCTGTACCACTGCTTCCACCTCCTTTTGTTTGTTACCCATTGTCATGGTTTAAAGGACAGGTGTCTGCCAAGGAAGGTGGGAACCTTCCTTGCAAAGGAAAATATGACCTCCTTCCCTCTGAATTATTATAACTTTGAAATTACAGGGCTTTCAGGCAAAGATATGGGAAAAGGAATAACGGTTTTTACTGGTAGATATATATGTATGCATAGCAAGGCAAACAAACAACAACAGCAGCAGCAAAACCGAACAGAAACAGAATCCCAGGAGCAGCCTTCTCTCAGCTGTCGAGGCCTTTCCCCTTTGGTGCAGTTGCAGTCACAGCCAGCAGGGGCGCTGTTTGCTGCCGGCCGCCTTGGGCAGGTGCGATGATTCCCCGCGGCCGCAGGGGGCGCTGCGGCGCGAGCTCGGCCATCTCTGTCCATGCAGTAATGGCGGGTGAGCTGTCGGAAGAGATGGAAAAGGGGCTTCCTTTGCAAACCCGCAGGGGCAGCTGGTCCCACTGCCCCTCTGGACGGTGAGATGGGCTGTGGCAGGGACTTCGGAGCAGCAGGCTGGGATGGCATGGACGAGCAGAGCCCTAGGTGGCAAACAAAATGTAGCGGAAACTCCGTGGCCATAGCAGGAGCCGTAGGGGATTGGGCAGACACAGAATGTCGAGTTAGAGTGTAGCAAAAAACCCCGAAGCAGCAGCAGAAAACAGCGAGGCTGGGGCAGCGGCAGCCGGGCCCCAAAACAGCTGGGAAACGGGGTGGCGAGGGGGTCAGGGTCCCGGGTTTTCCCCTGAGGCACCCGAGTAGATGGTGAGGGTCCTTTCCAGTGAGATTGGGTGTTAATAAGGTCCCAGTTCAACAGCCGCTCTTAGGAGCAAAGCCTCACCCACAGTAAAGAGCAAGCAGTAAAGGACGGAACTCCACAGTGGCAGCAAGTTCTACCCACAGCAGCAACAGCACTGTCTTCTCCGGTTGCGAGTGAGAGAAAGCGAGGAGCTGAGCCCAGTCTGTCACCCCTCAGCCAAAATCTCTCGGTATCTCTGCACTTCCCAAGACAAAGTCCCCAAGCTAAGAGACTGTAGCCAGCTGCACCTTTCCCTTCATCTTGGCCACTTCTTCTGTCTCTCTTAAATATTCTCATTACTTATTCTATCTATTCTCTTAGGCAATAAATGGGAGAAAATTCCCCAAAAGAAAGAAAAAAAAAATATATCCCAACCTCCAAAACCCATGCTACATGCATTATTGTACAAGCCCTTCAGCAGTGCTGCTGATTTCAACCCTAAGTCTGGCTTACTACCCTTGGGCTCATCTCTGGAGAGCCTGGTTTCATTCTGTTCCCCCTTCAAACTTAGTTTAAAACCCTCTCCATCAGCCCTGCCAGCTCATGGACTAGAATCCTTTTGCCCTTGTTAGATGGAGCTCATCTGGCTCCAGCAGGCCAGGTGCCATAAAAATTGCCACATGATCAAAAACTCCGAAAGTCTGCTGATGGCACCAGCCCTTAAGCCATTCATTGATAACATGGGTCCTCCTGTTGCTTTCATCATTCATCTCTGCTACTAAAAGAAGCAAGCACTCTCACCACCTGCACTCTCACTCCATCAACCAATTGAACCAGACCCTTAAAGTCCTTTTTAATTACCCTGGAGTCCTTCTTGTCAACCTCAGCACTGCCAGCCTGAGGTAAGGTATCCTGTTTATCCGGCGGGTAAAGGTATCCTGTTGCCTTTGCTTGCATCCAATGAAAGACACATCAGTAAAACAACTCTTCTGAGCATCTATTCAGATCTAGCTAAACAGACAAATATGTACTAAATAATGACCTCTAAGAAATCAATAGTTTGAGGTTGCCAAGTGATCTCAGAAATGGACCCCTACATACCACCCAATTCAGCAGAGTCAGAAATGTGTCAAACTATCAGTTTATCAGCAAAAACTTCAAACCAAATTTAAAGCCAAAGCACTAAACAAACTATTCTGTCCTATTCCTGATGAAGTCAACAGGTAGTCTGACCTGTATCAAAGGTCATTCCGTGCTGGAACAAAGATGCATAGCAGCAATCAATAATATAGCTGCTGTTAAAATGAGCCACATGGGTAAGAAGCAAATTAATCTATAATAGAGTCCACACAGATGCATATAAGGACATCCCTCCTACTGGAATTTATTCCAGTCCTACAGAACAGCTCCTGGCCAGCACATGTAAAGGGAGTTTGTGAAGCCAGCTAACCCTTAACCCTTCCTGACACACAATTTTTCAAGTAAGGAATTCTTCAACAGATGGAGGCTTCCAGGAATATGGGCCAATTTTTAAGTGGAAGTCCTTTTAAGGAGAAATACACTTAGAGCAGTAACTGTTCGACTGGATGGCCTATCAACACTGCCAACAAAATCTCCAAGGCAAGATATTAGTATGGAAGGCAATTCTTTTCAAGATCTGCTGGAGATGGGATTAAATGCAGTTTTGGAGTTGTCTTAGTTTTGGCCAAGGATGAGAGGGGAGCAGAGCCTGGAGCCGTATGGGTCAAGGCTGTTATTCTATTACTCCCACTTCATCACTGGAGAGCAGATGTAAGGGATTTTCACTTCTGGGAAGAAGGAGTGGAGTAGCTTTGAGTGGAGGAAAAACGGAACGTGCAGAGGAACTACCACCACTTATGTTCCTTTCTTCCAGGGGAGCAAGCAGCTAGTGGAATGGTGGGGTGGCTCCAGTCCTACCAGATGAGTTTGTCCATTATTGTTTTCATTGTCTCAGGCTTGGAAAAGGAATATGGGTGAGGATAATTTGTCCACCACTGTTTCTTTTTTCATTGTCTGGGACTTGGGGAAAAGACATGGGTGCTGACACTGCCTTTTAAATTGTCTTGAGAGGTGCAGTGGTGTGGTCTTCCATCCTGTTGAGTTTCTCAGAGAGCATTTTTGCAGATAATCACTTTCTCTTAATAAACTGTTGTTATTGGTATTGTTGCTGTCACTGTTCATCTTCTTATCTCATTGCTGTGTTCACTTGTTCTTAACTCAGCCTTTGTCTCCCTCTCACCAGAGGGGGTGGGAGAAAAGGGAGCTGAATGGGGCTTAATGTTTCCAGCTGAGTTTAAGCCATGACATTTCAAATGCTTACTGGGTTAGTAAATGCACCCAAATCCAACCTGCCATATCCTCCTGCCTACGGAGGCTGTTAATGCCATTCAGTTCCATGGATGGAATTCCAATACCTTTTTTTCTCCTTTAATTTTTAAGACAGTACTTTAACTCTTCTTCCCTTCTATATTATTTTTAACTTTAGACTACCAGAAGTAAACTGCAGTCTAGTGCACTGTTAATGAAACAGATAAAATACCTACAAGTATTTAATAGTACTGCTAATGGGAAAAAAAAATTAAAGGAAGAATTTAATAGAAGAATTACAAAGACTGTATTACATAAAGTGACAGTAGCACCTCCTTCTCCTCACCTCCCAACAGCTTCTGATTCAAGATCTTATTTCCATAGTCTAAATACAAAGTTCTTTCCAGCCTAGAGTTAATAACACTCCACACTGCCCTTCCACATGAAACTTTTATGCCTCTTAAAAGTGTGGGCATACTTAATTCCTCCCTGTAAAGCATTCAGGAAAACATTTAAAAGCACAATTATAAGAAACAAACCACTTCAGAAAGAAAAATTTCTGTATTTTTATGATGGAAAAAGAAATAATTCTTAAATAGAATTTCAAAATATTGAAACTGATGGATAGTACAGCCCAAGCAGAGATGCATTGGTTGTACAATTGGACACATTATTCAAAATGCCAGTGAGACAGTTTCATAATAAATATTATTTAGCAACGTATAAATACTACTGCACAGTACAATTTAAAATGCAACTCTCTTCTGACTTCAAATTACTGCTTACCCACCAAAACTTCACCAAGTAATTTCTGAACAACCACACATCATCTCTAAAAACACACTCTTACCTTCCTCAGTTTCTACTGGTTGCTGGGATAGAATTTTAAGAAGAACTGGATTTTTCCATACCCCTTCCCTTGTGATATCCACCAATATTTGGAGGTTGTTATTCCCAAATTCCAGTAAAGCATCATGTGAATCCTATAAAATGTAAAAAAAAGTCATTAAAAGTCTTAGCTAAAAATTAAGCCAATGTAATTTTACATTATCTATCTTAACATTTCACTATATCCTAATACTTTCACATTATTCCTCTCAATCATTACCGCTTTGACAAACTTTCATTGGGATTTTAATAGTTCCGTGCCCTTTCACTTCTCTAACCCTAGAGCAAATCTTTCCAATTTTAGACTACTGAGTCAACTGAAATAGCTTAAATCAAAAAGCCTATTCTGCAGTTGTAACTCTTCTGCAATTTTTCTGTTTCTCTATGTACGTGTGTATATATAAAAAAACCCCCAGGAACTGTATAAAAGAAAGGATGATTTTGTATCAAAGCTTATAATGCTATTGAAGAACTTAGAAGACTAAATATTCTTCAAAATGAGTAACAAAATGCTAAGAGTCTAAAACTGTACATTTAATGTTAACACTAAGGATGAGCTGGTCAATTCACTTTGAGAATCATGAAAGCCATCAGCCACTAGTTGAAGAATGCCATGGGAGATTTCATCATTAAGATGAAAACATCCTTCTACTGCATATGAAGATGCAATTTTCTTAGAAACTAATCAATGTCCAGTGAGTTTACTCTAAGATCCAGGGGCTTCTGATCCTAACAGATTTGATGCTGTGAAGCCTGACTCAGAGAGTCTCCACTACCAGCAGGCCTCCAGGTGAAGTTCACTCACAAAACCTCTATACATAGCACATTGCTCAGAGTGATCACTCTGTAAATTCAAGGAGTAAAAGAAGAATTAAAAAAGGACATTATACATGGTAAGAATCTAGAGTCTAAGAGAGAAAAGAAAGCAACTTGAAACAAACTCTAGGCATTTCATGTCCCTAGTGGAAAAATGGATGTAGGGTAACTTGAACTCAACTAAAATATCACCTTCAGAATTTCCTAACACTGACAAATAAAGCCAACTAACTGCAAGCGATTTGTGGCTGCACCTTCAATAAAATGCTTCTCACAGCAGATCTTAAGTTCAATACGTGGCAATGCCCCTTACTTCTGGTGAGCTGTGTTTCAAGCTGTTTATATTTTTTAACACAATCTTTAACCTCAGGCTTGCTTTTGATAGCCTCTGTTGTATCTTTCAGATATATTGGAATCAATTCTGTGTTCTGAATTATCAGAATTAAACGGAGCTAGTGCTATGACCATTAAGAATATGAGAGCAACCAAAGAACTTTGTATCATGGGCTATCAAAAGACACCAATGAACCGCTTTCCAAAGTGAACACACAAGACATGTCTAAGTCCATGAGTTACCTTCTACAACCAAGGGAATCTGCTATGAAAATGACCAAGATTTTTCCATTAACCATTCACAGTAAAGGGTATCTTTGCATTGAATGATTAGACGTCTTTTAATAAATCAGACATTGATGTTCAACATCCAATATCAGATGTAAATTCAGACCAGCATCACTATTTTGATACAACAGTCAATTTCCTAATACTGCAGCAAACTGTACTGCACCAATCTCTGCACAAGAGAACTTGAATTTTAACTCTTGGGCAAAGCATCTCCCCACTAAGGAGCGAAGCTTCATTCACAGTAAAAAACTTATGACAGGAAAACTACATTCTTACAGTGAAAGATTCACTTACATTGATCCACAACTCTCTCAAGTTTCTTGAAGGACTCCTCTTGATTACCTATGAAACCATCCTATCAGATACGGTACTTAATAAATCCCAAACTGAAGTGAAGCACAGTCAACACAGGGTTCTTCTCACTCCCTGATTACATGTGTCTGCTGCAAGTACCCCATAGCGTATTTGTATACTGTATGTAATAAACTCAAGTATGAGAGCACCACGGAAGTCAGCAGCAAGTTTATACATATGCATTTGTTCTCTGGACAATCTGGCAGTCTCTACAATAGAAAACCATGTGTATGAACCTCTTTAGAAAGCCTGTGCATAACCTTGGGGCATTCTTTCACTAAGATGAGAATACAGGCAAGATTAGAAGAAAATTATTCCCAGCAAATACCAAGTGAAGATTCCAACAATCCAAATGGGACCACAAAAAGATGTAGACANGTCAAGAAAAAGTAGAGCATATTTTCTGTTTCTCTGTAAGCTGATAAGGTAGCACCCAAATGTACCCCTGATGCTAGAAATGGGTATTACTGTACATCATAGATAGGCTAATCTTCCTATGCTAGTCATGACGTTAAAGTAACATAATGTCCTGACTCACCTTTAAATAAACAGGATTTCCAGTTATAACCAGCCTTTAATGTAATAAGCCAGAGGGGAAAGGAGAAAGGAAACAAAGCAAGCTATCAGTTGTCATTGTTAAAGTCCTATCTACACATTCACAACCTTCAGCTGCTAATTAGCCTTCATGTCTCATAAGGTTGACAGGGACTTGGATGTGCAATATTGCAGAGAAGCTGTCAAGGCTTGCTCTCAGACTATCATCACCTGCTGCTCGTACATCTGGACACAAATCACACCACACTCCGAGGAAATAGAAGGCTCTAGGGGCCAAGCTGACAGATACTTGGATCTCTCTGGTTTTCTTCACTTGTCCGACAAAAGGAAGGGCCAAGAAAAGCTTGAGAACAGCTCAACAGGACATCGAGCAACAGAAGACACTGGAGAGGCTGAGGTACTCCATAACTTTGCCTCAAGTTTTCCTGTCAAGGTATGCACTCTGGCCTTCCTGGTCCCTGTCAACAGTGGCAGAGCTGGAGGTGGGGAAGAGGCATGAATCAGCATGCCAGAGAAGATTTAATCACATTAGCATCCATGATATAAAACAAAAGCCAAGGGTGTTAATGGAGATTATGGATGTCACGGTAAGTCCTGTACTAGGCTCTGTAAGGTCACAGTCACTGGGAAAAGGCTTCTAGTGACTTGAAGAAATCACCAAGAGTAAGAAACTGTGGGGAACTACAGGCCAGTCAGCACAGCCTGTCCCCAGAGAGAACATGGGACAAGTTCTCCTGGAAACTACATCCAATAATCTGACTACCTTCTGTGATAACAAGCTACAGATGACATTAGTCATACTTGGCAAGGCTTCTGACAATCTCCCATAGTATCTTTAAAACCAAATTGTTAAAATATGGAAAAGTGGACAAAATACAGGTGAAAAAACCAGCTCAATAGCCAGACTCGAAAGGCTTATGAGAAACTGCACAAAACCCAACTGTCAGCTGTCTCCCAGTAGCACTTCTCAGGGCCAACAGTAAGCTGGTATTTTTAATACATTTATTGTCTGAATAATGGGACATAGCACATTCATTCTCTGCCAGCCTAGAGGTTATACAGAACCTGGAGAGCAGCTGACACTGTTGGGCAGGCAGCCATTAAGACATTCAACAGGCTGCAGAACATCACTGACAGGGACTCACTGAAGCTCAACACAGGCAAATTAAAGTGCTGCATATGGTGCAAGCCCAAGTATCAGAACAGGTTGGTGACCAGCTGGCTAGATTGCAGTTTGGCACCACAGATCTCGAGGGTCTGTAACTTAAGTGTAGGTCAGCAGTGAGCTCTTACCGCAAACTAGGTAAGAGCTATGCTGAACTGTCTCAAACGGAGCATAACCAAGAGATTCCTGAAGTGTTTATTCCCATTTGGCACTTTTGTAATTCCACTGCAGTACAACACCTAGTTTCCAACTCTCCTGTACAATAGTGATGCATGTCAGGCAAAGAAGAGAGGGTGAAAAGGAAAATCTTAGAGCTGTCTTTATCTTCACTATATTGCCAGAAGATAGTTGCAGCTGTCTAATGAGGAAGTCATGTGAAAGGAAATTCTGTAAGTGTGTGCGGGAAGTGTTTCCATATGAAAACACTCTCATTTTGATAAACTAATGACAGTTACTTTGTGCATTTTCCATTTCTTAATGACAACATTTGGAGGGGCAAGACTCTAAGCAACCAGATTTAAGAAAGCCCTCTAACTGAGTGAAGGGGTGGATCAGGTAACTGAGCTTTCTTCCAACGACCTCATGACACTGCCACAACAGAAACCTTCAGAGAGATGCAGATTCAACACACTGAAATTTCACTATGTCTGAAAGCACACTTTGTGGAAATCAGTGCTTCTGCCCTACATGAGTATTTTTCCAACTGCAAGGAAAAAACCAAATCAACATTAGAAGAAAAAAAGCACACAACAGGAGTTCTTTCCAAATGCACAACTATAGTGCAGGCTTCCACTTTCTAAGAACCATAAAATTAGAAGTCTCATAGCTGAATGCAACAATCAAAAGCAGTTTTGCTAACTTTAACAATCTCATCTTCCTTAGCAGTACCGAAGATTTTCTGTAGATACTGCCCCAAAATTAATTTTATTTTTAGGTAACTGTTGTAACTGTGTTCCAACTGTTAGCTCATAGCAACCTGCTAACTGATATCATTAAAGACCACGCTATTTCTAAAAATAATCATACAGAAAATAAAACTAGTGAGTGAGTTATTGGTAAGACCACCTCAAAAATCAGGTGTTGGTATTAGCAGAGGAGTTAGTGCTAATTGGCAGATGCGAAGATAGCTAAGTAGGCTGCTTGCAATGACTGACTTCTGGCCTTGAGCCTGAAA
>VZTN01015889.1:128527-141401 GCA_013400515.1 Erpornis zantholeuca | reverse complement strand
GTGGCCGGGCCGCCCTCTGCGGCCGATGGCGCTGCCGGTTCCGGCCCTGACCTCCTGCCCGGCCATCCCCAGGGGCTGCGGGGGAATGGCCGGGCCCTCCCCTGCCCCTTGTCCTTGGCCCTCCGCTGCCCCTTGGCCGCCTCAGTTCCGCCCCGTCCCAGGGTACAGGCTGCCGTCCCTTCTTTCCCACCCCCACACCCCCTCCTCCTCCCAGCGGTCACCGGGTTCGCCTCAGTTCTGGGAAAAGGGGGAAAAACTTTGTTTTCTGTGATTACTTCTGCAGGAGGGACTGTTTGTCTAGAGGAGAGTCTTACCGAGAGATAGCTTTCGAAAAAAGACTTGCTGTGCTGCTTGCTTAAGTAGCCTTGCTGCCCGCCTCTGCACTCTCTTGCATTAGTAGAATTTGCAGTAATTAGTATTAGAATTAGTAGTAATTTGCACTTAAGTGTGGCGTGGGTGAACTAAAAGTAATTCTCCCTTTCAGATAGTGGTGTGGGATCGGGGGAAAGAGATGCAGATGTATGTCTCGAGTGATACTAAACTAGGGCTAGTGGATCAGAGGGGATGGAGGATGAATGGCTCCTTGGTTTTAAGTGAGGAGAGGAAGGAGTCATGAAAAGTAGTGCTCGTTTCTCTCCATGGAGCAAAGGAGGTTTATAAAAGCATGTAAATATATAAAGGGTGGGTGTCAAGAGGATGGAGCCAGGCTCTTCTTGGGGGTGCCATCCTCTAGGACATGAGGCAGTGGAAAGAAGCTGATGTACAGGAAGTTCCATCTAATTATAAGGAAGACATTTCCTGTGTGAGTGACCGCATATTGGAAGAAAGTTGCGCAGAGGTTGTGGAGTCTCCCTCACTGGAGATATTTGAGAACTTTGTGGACACGATTCTGTGCCATGTGCTCTGGGATGACCCTGCTCGAGCAGGGAGGTTGGACCAGATGACCCACTGTGGTCCCTTCCAACCTCTGTGAAGAAAGAGGATATTTGGAGTGGCTATTCCTGTACTAGCTTGAGTAAGATGAGAATAAAGGGAGAACATCCCACCTGATGGGAGCTTGGGAAGGTGAAGCACTGCACTAAATGGAGGGCAGGGAATTGCCAAGGAGCTGGATGAATGAAAAGCTCACAGAGGTGACAGATGGGAGAGAAGCTGTTCACATCTTGGAAAGGTGCGAGTCGCATTTGTATGTGGTAGAGGAGAACCAGTATTCATTAAAAGACATTTTGGAATTTATTGGTTGCAGAGTAAAAAATGCAAATGATTTTTATTGTGTTTTTCATGATTGGAGGATGATGGTAATATAAATGGAGCAAGTATCTTGAACAACTGTTCAAGAGAGTTATTTCTAATTTAGGCTAAAGACTCAGCTTTCAAGTAGTCTGTATCAACAGGATCTTTCAGCTGTGACTATAAAATTAGCCTGACATTTCTTTTGTTTCCAATATTATGTATTGATATTCAACTTCAAGTAGGTTGGAGATGTAGGTGTCTGTAACCTTGATGTGCTATCTGAAAGATTCTGGATCATAAAGTGATATTGTGAATTTGAGAAAAAGTGATTTTTGAGTAGTCTGGGTTTATAGGTAATATGCCAAGGTAGAAGAATGTGACTTCTTCATTAGATATGTGCTTTGTTGTCCTAAAGTATTTTGAGATTGTTTGAGATTGAGATTTCTACACATTTGATGTAGAAAGTGCTAAAGTGTTTTGTTTAAACACTCAAGTACACTTTAAGTACTCTGTGATGCTGTGGAAAAAAATTTTGAAGTAATTTTGCTGACTGGTGGTAGATGAGTTTTAAATAATTCCATTCCTTACAAACAGGACAGATTACTAAGTGACCAGCCAATGCAGCTGTTAGTGAAATCCTAGAGAGTATAAGCCTGATTTGTTATAAACAACCTGGATCAGTGCTATTTCAAGGGATTGAAAATGAAAAACATTTTGAAAATAAATTACACTCCTTAAAAGAATGTGGGAAAATATATTTAAATGGAAGTAAAATATTAATGCTTTAAAGAAGCAATGGACTGCATCATGGAAATAAATATAATTTGATAGGGGATGATGCATGATAGAGAGTTATGCTAATCCATTTCAGGAAAAATAAAGGCAGATTTACAAGGAATGAGAAGTATCTCTTGGCTCTCTATGAACATGTTCCTACACTTGAAGGGTAGTTCTGACTAACTTTGAGTGTTGTGCATGTCAGTTTATCTTTTTCTGTTGTAGCTGTTTGAGTGTGTGGTTTTGAAGCTTCACACCACATTTCCACTCTGGTGCATGTGAGTGTCCTCCACTTTCTTTACTCTTTAGAGATGTATTATGTAGGGTGCATGGAAGTGTAAAGGATTAATGTGCTTTTAACTAAACCTGTGAACAAACAGGATTAATTAAAGTTTGTACGATTTTCCACCCAGAACCCTTTCTTTACCACTAGAAAGGGAATGCATGGTCAGTGTTTGATCTTTCAAACATGAATATTGTGTGAGCATTTAAAATCACAAATATGTTCACTGGAAGGCACTTCTGAGCATCATCCAGTTAGAATTCCTGCTTGGAGCAGGACAGTCGTTCACACTGTATTAAGCCAGTCCCAGCTGCAGACCTTTGTCATGAGGCTTCTGCTCTCCTGCCCTGCAGTTTCTCATCTCCCCTTTAAAGGGGACCTCTACTATTCTAACATAGTTCCATCCACAAGTTTGGTGCTTGTGGAATGGCTTGGAGGGGACCTCAAAGATCATCCAGTTCCAACCATTGTGCCGTGAACAGAGACACCTTCTGTCTCATCATCCAAGTTACTGATAAATTCATTTACCTGTACCAGTGCCAGTAACAACCCCAGGGTACTCTTACTGTTCCTAGCCAACAGGTGAAGCAACTTGAAGCCATCAGGTCTTTGATTCTGTCTGCCCAGACAGTTTTCAACCACTCCAGCAATCCATCTGGCCTTGGCTTACTAATGTGTGTGCTTTGGGGGGTGGTGCCAGGAGCCACAGGACACTCGAGGTGTGCTGTATCCTGTCCCCTTACCTGCATGACCAGACCTTTCATCACAGTAGCTGTTCAGATTTCTCAAATGTAATTTGCCCTTGGTAAGACTGAGTCAAATCTTCCTGAGTGCTTTCTTAGCTTTCATCCAGCTAAGGGGACAAGCTCTGAGCATTTTTTCAGATTCTGAGATGGTGCTGACTGGACATAAGCACTGCTTTCTGCCTCTCTTAAAAGTGAGCATGTATAAGTCTTTTCCCAGTCAGTTGGAGACTGTGTGATTAGTGTTTTTCATAGGTAATAGACAATTGCCTGACAAGCATGTCAGCTGTGTCTCTTAGCAACCTTCAGAGTAACCCATCTGGCTCTGTGCATTTGAGTACATCCAGCATCTCTCAGCAGGTGCTGGCCGTGCTCCTACAATTCATCCCTCTCCTTCCCAACAACCATTGGTGCAAGCAGAGGTCTGAGTGCAGGCTTTGCCTGTAAAGACTGAGGCAAAAGGAATGTTGAGTACTTCAGCCTTTTCCATATCATCTCTGACAAGGTCTTCCCCTTCTGAGAGACTGAAATGTGGATGGTTAATAACTCAAGCAATCACCCATTTGGAAAAGCTACAGGGGCTTTGCTGAGGCCAGGTTTGCACCCCTCGACCAAAGGGCAGGAGGAGAGGTTTGGGTGTGTGGTGGGAAACATCTGCATAAGAGCAGCCCAGGTGCACCCACCACCAGAGGATGACCACAACAAACTGACCTTTGTTCAGCAACAAGCTGGGCTTGAGCCAGATAAGGGGGAAGGCCAGTAAGAAGCAGGTCCTGCTGAGGTGGGATAATGCTTTTTATCATGTCAGTGTCCTCCCTTGCACATCTGGACCAGGTGTAAATCTCCCATCCCAGGGAAGGTGTCAGGACAGTCACCTGGGCCTGAAGGTGTTCATCCCTTCCTGTGGGGCAGAACTGGCTCAGCTGCTGGTGTGAGAGGCAGCTGTCATGGCTTAAAGGGTGTCATAGCCCATCAAAGACCCCAGAGTGCTCCCAGACTCATTTCTGGGGCCTTCCACCAGAGCAGAACATGATCCCCAGTGTTGGAACAGACAATGTAAAACGCCCCCCAGGGGAGGTACCTGGATGTTCCCACCTGAACCTGAGCATACTGAACCCACTGAAATCTATGTTTCATGGGATTTCCCCACTCCTGATGGATGAAGGCTGTGACCATCACTTTGACTAAGTGAAACTTCAACAGTGAAGTCTTTTCACTGGATCCATGGGTGGTGATAACTTTCCTCTCTGCTGTCTACTCTTTTCTTTCTCTTCCCCTTACATATTTTCCTAAGCGATTCTTTTATACTTTTATATTGTTTCATTTCTATAGATAATAGCCAAAATGGCTCTGTATCTCCCTTCCATTGCAACCAAATTGTTCTAAAACAAACTTGCATTATACATATATGTGTGTATATATATATAAACACTGGTCATTCAGTGTCATTTCACTCTAATCTGCCCCAAAGAATCTATTAACAAGAACCTCAGTTGCCCTCACCTTCAGGAGTGGGTATAACACACCTTCACTTGATGGATGCACATTTTCACTTGTTTATGATACTTTCATACTTTTAAAATTCTCTCTCATTATCCTGTATGTCTGTTGCTAGTTTTAGCTCTAGCTGAGCTTTCGCTTTTCTGATTTTAGGGAAGTAAAAGGTGAAAACAAGCCATGTCAAATATTGAGTACTTCATTTAACAAATATTTACGATTTTTTTTCAGGAACCAGTGATTCTGAAGACTGCCTGAAGACATGGCTCATGCTACTATTTATGTGGGTTGCACTGTTCCTCAGTTACTGAGAGGTGCTCAGAGCAGGATTTTTCCCTCTCATTCTGCATTGGGGCTGTTGAGGCACTCTGCTTTTTGTTACTGCACAGGGAATGGGTAGGTTATCCACTTTCTTTTTTTTTTTTTAAGAGAATGCCATGGTAACACTGTCAAAATGAAGCTGACAAATTACTACAGACCTATAAATGCTTAATTTACCTCCCAATTATATATTTATATTTAATTCTTATTTAGATTTATGTCATCTGTAGTCTGGATTACACTGGTAAATTGTTATGTTAATAGAAATTCATATCAGTAAGGGACAGTAGCACAGCTGTCAAAATGACAATTATCTTTGTTTTCTTTTTCTTGCAGCACAATAAAATCAAAAAGGAAAATGGATCATCTAGAGAGGACAGCAAATAATTTTCGACAGGAGGTTAGTGTTCTGTTCTTCAGGATGCAGGTTTTTTTTTTTTTTTTTTTTTTTGCTGTGAAGATAATTATAGTGGATAATAGTATTTGATTCTTGTGGTCCATTTTGCCTTCTCCTGGAGTCTGGTTTACTTCTTTTTCTCCTCATTTGTTATATTTGATACTGGTATAAAATTAGCATATTTTGTGCTCAGTGGGTGAAATCTAATGAGTTTTAAAATTTGTCAGTGACATGGTGCTATTTACTTTATGTTGGACAAGAGACTTAATAGATTTCTGACCAAGTATGGATTATAGTAAGTAATGAAAGCACATGGATACCTATCATCTCTACGCAGACTTCTCAGATTTTTTATGGATTTCTACAATTCTGGTTCAGATTTGAGATTAAAAAATGTGGAAAATGTCCTTTTATAACATAGGGGGTTAGGCAAAAAGTGTAGACATTTTGGAGGGAGAGATGATAGCTGTAAAAATGATCTTCAGTTGTATCTCCTTCAATTCACAAATACAAGGAAGATGGACCATTGTTCCCCATCAAAATCCAGAAATGCTTATTCTGGATCTCAGTTTTGAGCAGTAAGCATTCTTTTTCATAATGTTCAGAGGGGGACAAACTCTTGTATTTCATACAGATATTTCCTTTCTGTAATAAGCTGAAGTAGATGCACACAAGTGCAAACACACTACACATAGGTCAGTGTGTGTATGTGTACATAATGAAGTCCTTCTCTGCTAAGTTTTTCCCTGACTATAGTGGAGAATAAGTCACATTCTTCCCAAAAGGAAGCTGGGTGGAGGGGATATGTGGGTAACCCCCAAAAGAGAAGATTCAGCACTGTGTGGCATGAGCTGTAGATGAATGAGACAAATGCAGCCTCATTCAGCCTGTCAGCAGAGCTGTGAGCCAGCTTTGGGAGCCATGGAGCTGTGCCTCAGCTGTTCACACCTCATGCCAGCTCTTACCTGAGTACAGATCAGCGTTGCTTGTGGACATCCAGCTGCTCTGATGGATCCTGCTTACCCAAGAAAATGGATGTAGAGATAGGCACAGACTGATGCATGTTCTTGTTTGCTTCTGACATGAAAAAAATAATGGCCCTTTTGCAACCATGGGGTTTTTTATCTTGGATATTTCTGATTGCTTGGCTTGCTTCCTTTTTCTGCTCAACATCAGTGCCTGAAAAATACGTGGAAAGTGGATCCTTAGGAGGTGTTGGAAGCTGACGGTTGGTGCAGGGAATTGTAAGGCACGAGAAAGAGAAGGAAGCTGTGTGAGATAGGTGAAAGAGCAGGGCTCAGTTCTCACTGCTGCACATTCTCTGCATGTTAGAGGATTATGCTGTTTCTTTTTTTAATGCTTGATTTATTCTTTGTTGCTTTATTTCCAACCACTTTAAAATCAGTTTATTTTAAATCCTTTGCTTGGTTTCAAATTCCGTATAATCAGCAGTTGGCTTCCCTCAGCCAATATTGCCTTATTTGGCCATTTCAGTCCTGTAAAAGATGAAAGAATCATAAATCTGTGTTGCATTAGTGTGAATGTTACAGAACATTGCCTGTTGAAGGGTGATAATGTAAGGACCAGGGCAAGGAAAAGTGACTAATGCTTTCTTGAAATACAGCTGCAAAATCTGTGTCCTCCTCCCTCTCACTGCAGCCTTGCTCTGGCTAGGTGGATACTTTTGTGATGGTCCAAAATACTGGCTGAATGTCTTTTATCAGCCTGACTCAAATTTAATTTTTGAAATAACTTTATACCAATTAAGAATTAAATTTCCAGTACTCTTGCAGCTCTCTCAGCTAAATAATAAATTAAGGAGTGTACTGAAGAGTAAAGAAGGGAAAGGAGAAGGTCCAAATTTAATGTCCCTTTCCTGCACTTCTCCGTCAGAACAATCATTGAAGTAATGTATCTGACATTTCTCTTGTTAATTTTGACTGACTGCATTCCTCATTTAATAGTGTCTGCTAAAGTGGAACAGGAATCCATGCTACTTCATTTTAAATTAGCAAATGTCCTGCTGTTTAATGGGACTGGGGATGTGCTCAGATGTTGCTTTATGAATAAATTAATTTCCTGACATGTGTTTTAAATTACAGCATAGTTGCTTAAATTTAAATTTTTTTTGATCTGTTTGATCTTAGACAAATGAGAAATGGTAGAGTTCTGGTGGTATTTTGAGTATTTCCTTGTGTGGTAAATGACATCAGCATTTTTAACAGTAAAATCTGTGCATTACTCTGTGTAGAAAATACTTAGGGCATTGCTTTCTTTGTAGAGGAAAAAGGTGAATAATTATAGTCCAAAGATACCTGAAAAGGAAGGGCAGGAAGGGTATGAAAATCCATGTTGCACTACCAGGCATCAGAGAGTTTAAATGGGGTGCTCATCCCCAGTGGCCCTGTTTGCAAAATCCGCTTTTCATTTTTCATCTTTTAAACTCTTTAAAAGTGGTATTGACTATGGCTCTGACTTCACCTCCCATGTGGCTGCCCAACAAAAACTGCTCTGTTAACCAGACATGAGACCTGGTGTCCTGGCTTCCCTGTGGTCATATAGGAGTGTAAATACACTCACAAAAGGCTTGTTGGTTTTCTTTCATTGATGCATTAACATTAATACATAATCTTTCAGTAATGCATTTAATTACTTAAGTAAATCTAGTTACAGATCTCGAATTCTCCCTGGGAATTCAGTTGCAACTGTTTTTTTACAAGTGTCCTTTGTCAGTCTTTGTATCAGAGATCTTTTTACTTTGTTGCTGGAGGATGCAGGAGCGTGTGTCTTGTATAGATGGCTGTAAAATCAGAAAGATGATTAACTAGCTTTCACCTCTCTTTATAGCTGTGTTCTCTTCAACTCATATAAAGTAAGTTTGTATATAATCTTAGAAAAAGTGACAGACATGGTGGACTGCAAGTATAAACACTTTTGTCCATTCAATGACTATTTAAGTGAATCATAGAATCAATCAGAAAGGTTTGGGTTGGAAGGGACCATAAAGATCATCCAGTTCCAACTCCCTGCCATGGGCAGGGTCACCTTTCACTAGACCAGGTTGCTTAGGGCCCCCTCCAACCTGGCCTCAAACACTTCCAGGGATATAATCCATTTTAGTTTCTTCACCTCAGTGAAAAAATATTGGTGCTGTAGGTAATGAAATGCCATGGATAACATGGGAAGTGATGGGTATCTCATGCTTCTTAAGTGCTTTTGCTGCAAATTATATCTACATATCACAATGGCTTCTTTGTCTTTTGTTAGGTAATTACGCAAGCAAAAGTGTGTGGAATCACCAATGAATCAGAGACAGTCAAAAGACTTCGTTTGGCTATTGCAAATAAGGATTTTACTTTCAAAGCAGGACAATGGTAAGATCTTCTGGTATATTTGAGGAGGAAATTACTAGAAGTCCACTTTAACAAAGTGCTGAAAGGTCTTTGATCCTTGGGCCTTGAAAAAACTTGGTAACTTACATAATACAATGTTTTCTTATTGGATGCTCTGTTAAAGAGCTGATATTTGGTATAATTTTTAAACAGTCATTATAAAAAAAGGTAGTGTATCTGTTAAATGGGCAGAAGTGGATATTCTTTAAAAGTTCTATACAGTTTCGGTGTTTTCCTGTGGTTTATTATATTACATCAATTCTTCAAGAATCCTTTGAAGTTTGAAGTTCACTGCACTTTATTCTGCAGGTTGTCTTTGCTGTCTTTATTGACTAGTTATTTTTACAGTGGAGGTGAGACTGCTGATTTGCAAATTACTTAGTTTTGGTTTATTTCTTCCCTTTGAAGTTTCCACTCTGAAAATTAAGCCTGTTAGGTCAGGTTAAGATATTGATATAAATAGGCAAATTTGAAAATAAAAACCTTGAATTATTACGTCTTTGAAACAATTAGCCGTTTGTTTAAACAATTTTACAGGGCTTTTTTCCCAAGGAAGTAGTGGATTTTCATGTTTGTCATCCTTCCTTGTTAAAAATACTCTAACTCAGTAACATTTTTTTTTCTCTTAGAAATTAATTTAAAACTAGGAGTAGTTGCTTTTGGCAATGGACATTTAAATGTTCTTAAACTTTTTATTGGCTTTGGCCATCTGAGAGTGGTTTTGCTGAAATCAAAGTATAGCTTCTAGGGTATTAACAGCATATGTTACTCATGCAGTGTTAATATGCTGGCTTTTAAATTTAGAACCAGAACACAAGATGCTGATTAGCAATAATTTGTTTGTGAAGTAATTTGCTGCAGTTTTTGCACATGTGCAGTGACTCATATTAAATTCTTGCTTGCCAGTACTTGCAAAGTACATTTACCCTCCAGAAATGTTTTTGAAATTATCATGCTGAAAACTGAAAGCTTTAATTATAATTACTCTTCTTCATTTTCTTCTTCCTTGAAAGTGTTCTAATGCTATTGTAAGGTATACACCAACTTCTCTGTACTTGTATCTGTAAACAGGGGTTGCATTTTTTTTGATGAGCAGTACAAAAGAACACATTTTCCTGAGCAGAAAAGGCTAACTTGTTAGGATTTGCCATAGTAAGATGTCACAGCCAAAGATTGTCACTAAAATGTTTACATTTCTTGAACGTGTTCTAATTATTGAGTATTTCAGAAGCAAAAGTGAATTTGTTTTGCAAGCACTTTGGCAGATACTGGTCTTTATCTGACTTAGCATAATAATGATGAAGAGACTTGTTGCTGTTACCCCTTTTGATTTACTAAAACATGCACTGAGGTATATGCACATTATAAATACTTTGAAGTAGTAGCTTTATGGTTTTAGTGTTTTTGATCTCTTCCTCCAGCAATGGGTAATTATTACTCATTTCTTAAAGATGTGGTTTAGGTAGCCTTTAAAAGGAGGTAAGTGAAAAACCACCTTGAAATCTCTGGTTTACATCTTTTTGTGCTTCTCCTTGTGGGTTTTCTTTATTTTTTTCCCTTCTGCTGCTCTTTTCCCTTAGGCTGTCACAGGTAGCATTTCTTCGGGAGCCCTCTCACCCTTCCCAACAGGGCTGAGGCAAGCCATCAGAGCTAGTCCTCAATAAGATAGTATGCTAGAAATCTCTCACAGTTATGTACTTGGGAAAGAACTACTGGTATGGAAAGAAAAATACATCTCCATTAGTATTTGGGAAAGGTAAAACACACATTTGATGTAGGTTTTGCAGCAATATTTGTCTTTCCCCACCAGGCACAGATAAGGTTTCCCTTACGTGCCAAGGAGAACATTTTGACTTGAATGTAGATTGTTACTTTACAGCATAAATTCTTCTATTTTTCGTTAACTTAAGCAGTAAGATTATTTTCCACCAGAGGGAGGTAAAGAGCTTCAGTAGCATCGTGAGCTATTCTTTGGCAAGATAAACGCTGCAATTCAAGAGTCGACCTTTCTCAGCTCCCAGAGCCTGACTGTCAATAAAGCTGGGCCCCATGGGCAGTGGGGCTGCACAAACTGAGGACACTGAAATAAGCCTTAGCAACTTTCATGGTTGTATACCTTCCTTTTGTGGTCAGGTATCTTTATCCACCATTAAGTTTATTTTAAGCCTAAAGCTAAAAATTAAATCACTGTTGTATATATCACACTGTGGGCTTTCTTCAAGAGAAAGAAATTTTTTTTTCGTCAAAGGGTGAATTTTGTGTGGAGTAAGCAGACATGACTTTTTTTCTTCAAAAAGTTGTGAACTGCTCAAAGTGCTTCTCTGTTTCCTCAAGCATTTGTGGTCTCTGTGAAGAATACAGCCTTGCTGTTTAAAGAAAATACCTGTGCAGTGGAAGCCAGTCTGTATTTCATGTTGCATCCTCATTTAACTAATACTGAGCCAGCCTAACCCAGGCTTGAATTGAATAGTGATTTTCTAGTACTTGGCATTGCTCATCAGTGGAGTTGTTTCCTAAGGGGACCAACACAACTAGTTATAAGCACTAGGTTTATTTTGAAATACAGGGATTTTGTTACGTGCTGTAGAAAGCAGGAGCATTTAAAGATGTATGGAACACAGAGGAGTTCAGGTTATAGATCACAAATCAACTTGTAATTTTTTTTTTCTGAGAACTATTTGGAAATCTCATCAAGGCTTGTCAAAGCCTTACCTTTATGAGACTGAATTATAGTTCATATATAGTAATGGCTTGCCTTCCATACTGTAATGCTTGGTGTTGCAGAAGCTTAACCACGTGTTACCTTCTAAGGTTTACTTTTAAGTTGAAAGGGAAAAAAAGTAGGACTTTATTCCAGTTTGGTTTCCTGTAACCTAGGAAGTGATATCTGCCACCAGAGGGAGCTGCAGTTCTGCTCCCAGTTGAGGACTTTTAACATGGGAAATATTTTACACTTTGTTGGTTTTACTTCAGATATCTCACCTACCCAGGAAAAGAAAGTGTTTAATATAAAGTAATTTCCCTAAAATTAGAATCCCAGTCTTCTTATGTTTGAAAATTGAAGCGTCCATCAAAGGGACCAAAAAGAGTGGGATTTAAGCTACTCTATCAGACCATAATTATATTTTTGTTCTAATATGCAAATAATTTATTTAAAACACTTAGAATTCTAGTCTGTTATGAGATGTGACATCTAATGCTAAAAGCAGAATGGTTTGAAGACCTTCTAGTTTAGCAAACATGATGAGATGGTTCTAGATTAAAATAATTCTAAGGAAATGGTGTTAATCAAGATTAACTCCCTTTTTGGAAAAATTATGTTACAGAAATGAAGATGTTGTAAAGAAAGAATAATTGAAACAAAGGCAGCCATATTATTTTGGCTACTGCTGTCCATGTTTGGGGTTGTTGGCTTCCCTTTTAAACTTTTGTGTCTGATCTATTTTTAGGGTTGATTTCTTTATTCCTGGAATATCTGTAGTTGGAGGATTCTCAATATGTTCAAGCCCTGGCCTGTTAGAACGAGAAGGAATACTAGAGCTGGCAGTAAAGCACACTGTTCATCCCCCTGCCCACTGGATTCACACTGAGGTAAATGAAATTAACTGACAGATTTGGCTTTTCTTTTCTTTTTTTTTCTTTTTTTTTTCTTTTTTTTTTCCTTTTTTTTTTTGAGGTAAAGGGGGTATTGTGTGTTTTTAGACCACTTTGTGCTATTAACTACAAAACTCATGTTGACTTCTTCAAACGTTTTGGATACATAAATATTAAACATAAATATTAGAACTTTTTGTTCAGTAAGGGACTGAAATTGGATGTTTATATGGAAATAGGGTTATTGTGATCTTTTGACTCCATTTGTGCTTACAGTGGACTTACAGTGACATTGTAGTTCATGTGTATAAGGGTTCTCACTCCTTTGGAATCAATGAATTTTAAAATGTTGAAAAACCTCTATTCTAACTTACATCCCTGGGAACAGGCAGTGTTACACATTACAAAATTACATCTGATAACTTTCCATAATTCCTGACTATTTTTGTAAATATAAACTGGGAATCATCCATAAATCACAGATAGATATAGATTATTAAAGGGGAGCCAAGGGAGATATTTAGATCAGTTTTTCTGAAATGATAAAACAACAGAATGTCTGTAGTATTCTTTTAAATATGCAATATTTTTGTAATAAGGACATAACACAAGGCTTGGGTTTTTGCTATGTTAAAAG
>VZTN01015889.1:47630-128511 GCA_013400515.1 Erpornis zantholeuca | reverse complement strand
TATGTTAAAAGTAAAGTCTGACATTTGGCCTCGTGGTGTTTTGTTCTTCATTTGCCCCATTTAGTTAGTCAGATGAGTCACATGTTGCATCAATGATCTGTCCTATCAACTTTTGTTCTCTTCACAGTCTCTGGAAACTACTTGAGAATTTTTGATGTTGTAAATCAGTTTGTGGTTGCTGAGTTTTCTGGTGGAATTTATAGGATAAATCTTTAGTTAAAGGGTAAGCTAGGTCAAACTCGCTGCCATGGAGAAACCTCCAGGGTATACATGGACTTTTCTAGCTAAACAAAAGTGCATGCTTTTCTTTAGGAAGAAAGCAGAAAAAATAGCAACCTAGAATTCAAAAATGTTGTATATATGGTGACAAAACCAGTGGTTAATTGATTAAAAGTTGCTCCTAAAGGAAGTTGCTATCTCAGGGTTAAAAACATTATGGGAATAGTTAGGACTCATTTGCTCACTTTATCTGTGTTTTTTAGACGTATTTATTTCTTAATATTACTGTATATAAAATAATAAATTTTAGCACCATGTACTTTATAACTTTAGGAAGATGTAGCCTTTTCTTTAAAAATATCCATGTAATGTACTGATTGCTTCACTTCTCTGCCTCAGCCGTTTCTATAAACTAGGCTAAAGGAAACACTTGCTCGTGGTATTTCTCCAGAATTTTACTGGTTTTTCTTGTATACTGTCTTACTGTTATCATTGTCATGGCCAAAGCATGGAAATATCTGGGAGACTGCTGGTTAAGAGAGATTCTTCCCAAGTCCTATGTCCAGTCTTGAGGAGCTGTTGCTGGTTAAGAGGGCAGATGTGAGATTTTCTCCCTAAAAATGCTTATTTCCTCAAAGGGTACCATATTCTGTGTCCTCCTCCGGCCACATGAATCCGGAACACTTGTGGATTCATGCTTCTCTAGATGAGAGTAAAACATGGTGGAGAAGCCTGGCAGTGTACATGACAAGGGAGAGAGAAATTAGTTTCAGATAATGAACACTGATTGTCTTACAGTATAATTGAGAGACAACAGTTCTGCAATAATTAAGAAAGTTGTTGGGTGTTCTTAATGATCATGCTTATTACCTTAGGAACTTGTATGTTCTATGCATTACCTGCATCCAAGAGCATCCTTCTTGCTCCTGGTGGAATTGTTACATGTTTAACCTTTGCTGTCTGTCTAGTCTTCATTAATGGAACTCCTTTTGTTTCAACTTACTGTTTCCTGATACAAAAAGAATTCTTTCGAGGAAATCTTTTCATTCTCTAAGCTAATTTTTCAGTTCTTTTAGCTTGATTTGCTCTCCTCCATTCCCACCTTCCTTGGTTTCCCTATCCTCTTCATTTTATCTTTAAAAACCTATATACGGCCTGAAGTGAATTGTTTTCTGCTCTTATTTGTTCTGTCAGTTTGCAGTGATGTGGAAGAACTCACCTGACTTCTCTGTACTGCAGCTTCACCTTTCAGACCAGAATGCAGTGCTGGTTTACCAAGGAGATACTGACCCAAGTGGATGTTTTTGTTGTAGCTTTTGTTTTCCATGTATCAAAAAAACATGCTTGGACACATTTCTTTAGGAAATAATTTCTTACATACAAGTGGAGAGTAAGAGAGATTTTTCCCTGATTTTTCTTCTTCTATGCCTCTGAAGTCGCAAATGCAGAAGTGATTCTGCAAGAAATATTCCTGTGCATACTTACTTCAGTTCTGGGTGGTTTTTATTTTTTAGGAGTGGGGATGGAAAAACCTTCTGTGTGCAACTTATTCTGACCTTCTGTGACCTCATAGCAAGGCCTTTTTTGTCATGAAGCTGGCTTTGGGTAGAAATGTGATTTCACATGATGGCCTTGGGTTTTCACAACCACGTATTGCTGTTGGAAAACTCCGTGTGAATTGTTCCTCTTTCAACTAAGAGGATAAGGGATAAGAAGGGAGTCACCATCCTGCCTTACCATGAGACTGAAACTTTTCAAAGTAGAAGTAGATCTCTAGAGACACTGGGTTACTTCAGATAGCTGGAAAATGTGTTTATATTTTAAAGTCCTTCTGCTTTTCCTTTATTGGTCAGTTACAGTAAAAATCACAGCCCAGCAAACTTGTGACTGGGATGCAAAAAGAATAAGATTTCAACTTTTGCATTTAATTCTGAAATTAAGTATCTTCTTTTCCATCCTAGTGTACTCTTGACTCAGAAGTGGCTCTGCGAGTGGGAGGTGATTTCTTCTTTGATCCTCAGCCTGGTGACTCCCCAGTAAACCTAGTGCTGATAGCAGGGGGTGTTGGAATTAACCCATTGTTTTCTATACTGCTGCATATAGCAGATCTTCATGGATACCAAGAGGGTAAAGGAAATAGACACAGATTGGGAACAGCGAAGCTGTACTACAGTGCAAAAACTACAAGAGAACTCTTATTTAAGGTAAATAAAAAGTTTTTTTAAAAAAACAGGTCTCAGCTGTTCAGCTACTAGTGTGTATATCAATGTTACCAAATTCCAGAGAGTCCTTCTGTGTGAAACACTGTAAAACAGAGACAAAAGTCACTTCCTGCCTCAAATCCCATGGATGTTTTGTTAACTACTTATGCCAGTGTACAAATTAAAGGCTGTTACTGGGCATACCTGCTCCCACTGATTTTGATAAGTCAGTTACCCCTAAATTTTACTACAACCCTGCATTTTGCTATGATTTTGTAAGNAGCTTTATTGATAATGCATTGGTTACTAATGAGCAGTAGTATATGAATGAAGGATTTGTAGCTACTTTTAAAACTGCTTGTGTTGTACTTCATCAACATTTACTCAGCAGTTAAAAATCAGTTGTCACTCAGCAATTAAGGGTCATTGACAATATTTTAGGGTCAAATTAGCACAGCTTCTCTAAAGAAGCATCCAAAATGATTTATGGTTTTTTAAAGTATTTTTTAAGAAAGCTTTTGATTGTAAGATAAAGGTGAAGAGCTGTCATGATTCCAGAAACTGTGTATAGGATCTATCACTGGTTTTATTTCTGTACTTCTACCAGGTTTCTAGATACAGAGATATTTGCTTTCTTTGAAAAGTCATTTGTTTGTTGCTAGAAGGAGAATAATCTGCTCTTCCTTTTGGGCAACTACTGAACTCTCAGTCTGTTCTATGCATAGACAGGTTTTTCCAGTGCCAGTGCTGACATTCCCAAATTTCACTTAAGCAGTTTTATGACAGCAGAGCTTTTGCACTAAAGCTTCTGGGACAGAAGAGAACACAGTGTCATGCACAGTGCTTAAAATATATCCCTCCTTTCATTCTTCACATGTCCCTCAGATCCAGAACATATCTGTCAAAATTCTTCACTTCTGTGCAGAGGATTGAGGAAATAGGATCTCTAGGAGCCTTTATGCTATTGTGACAAACATCTTACAAATCTTCAGGAGGACCTGCCGGGTTATCACTGATGGTTTGAAGGACCTGGCCCCAGAAGGAGCAGCTGTGTATGGGCTGACAAGGACAAAGGGAGATGCCAGTGTGGGGTCTGATCCTCTCTGTGGATGTGCTTTCATGTCACAGGTTGAGGCACTGCTGGAAATCTCCTTAGTGCAAATGATGCAAGCAACAGCATTAGGGGTACAAAAGACAGCAAGTCAATAGTAGAGGTGCTGGTGGAACAGTGTACAGCAGTAGCAGTATGTGCTGCTCTTCATCCCATGTCTTTTTAGGGATTCAGGAATAGATTTTCTACAAAGTAGACTTTTTCTGGGTTTTTTGTTAAGCAACCCAGGGCAGAGTCTCAGTGTTGTTACTGGTTAGCAAGCAAACACTTAACAAAATGAGCTAATTTACCTAGAATTTATTTTTATTTCAGAATATTTAAAATCATTAACAGTGTCTATTCCAGCAGTGAAAATCCTATATAGTGCAGAATGTAGACAGTAGCTAAACCTTAATTTCAGAACTAACTACAGCATCTGACTAACACATTCTTTTTTTGCTATGATTTGAACTGAAGCCGCTGGGGGTTTGGTGGTAACTTATCACAGCTGTGACTTAGGGAACTGAAAATGAGTTTATACTTTCTACTCTGGTAAAAATAACATTAGCATTACGTGTTGGTTTTACTTGGAGAACACGAGACAGTAAATGGCCTAGTAACCTTATCAGATAAACCAGACAAGACTCAGAAAGTTCCTATCTAATGGTAAATACACACTGCAGGGGGTTTTTAAATGGAAAACCCCTGTGGAAGGAGGAAATAGTGATGATTTGTATGGAGAAGAAATTGGGAAATCACCTAACTGGATTTTGGTTCAAATCCTATGGATTGCAATCTATGTCAGAAAAGGAGAAAAGCACTAACATAGCTGGCAGGGTATTCACATTCCGAGTGTGGGAATTGTGTGTGTGTGTGCAGGTCAGGCCTGTGGAATCACACCCATCAGGTTCTCAGTGCTGAAATGCAAAGTCTGGGCTCCCAGTTATAATCACTGGTGTTCTGGGACTGTGTGCATACATCTGCTTTGATTTAATGTCCTGTGGTGTAAGCAAGTGTGTTTAACATTACAGAAGAATATTCTTGGTTTGATGAAGGCGTTTCCTGGAAAGATCACATGTTGTTTCCACGTTACCCAGCAGCGCTCACCAATCTGTAAAGAACTGCAGCCACATGTTACAGGTAAATGTCATGGTGTTGTACAGAGATGCTATCTAAAGCCCAAGTTTGATTATATGCTACAGGATGAAGCTGTGTGTAATAACCTAGCATTTTTACATTTAAAGGTTCAAAATGAGATACGAGTTAAACAATTTCTCTGTAATTATCTCGCTTTGCAGAAAAGTTTTCTCTTTGCAGTTTTTGTTTTCCTCTGTTAATCCTAAGCTTTACACTGATATTTCCCACTGCAGACTTTATTCCTGAAACTATTAAGCAAATGCTGTTTACCTTGCTTAAGGTGCAATTGATGAAGGATAAGCTGACTGCTTGTAAGAGATACTTCAGTATGTTTCCATTTCTGCTGTATTTGTGTTAGAGATAATCTATTTTTTAAGTGAATGTGGGATTTTACTTGTCTGTAAGACATATTCATCTTCAGTGACTAATACCCTCTGCATTCCATGTGGGAGCACTGATCTAAATCCCCAGAAAAACAAATGGTTTTGGAAGCCTTGAATCTCTATGCCTATTATCCTGAAACAGGCCAGGCATTTTTAAGAAATGAGTGCTTGAAGTACCTCTAACCAGACATTATTTTTGAAATGACTTCATGATTAATATTCCTGTTCTCATTTCCTATTTTTTTTTCTTTGTCAGAGGGGAGAATATCTGAAAAGGATCTAGAGAAACATGTATCTAACAATACGTCATGGTACATCTGTGGTCCCCCTCCAATGATAGAATCCATATCCAAACTACTCGCCAACATTGGTGTTCCTAGAAACTGTGTTTTCTTTGAGAAATGGTGGTAGTGACACCTGCTGAAGAGAAAATATATTATTTTTTCCAGTGCATTTTGATAAGCTAAAATGTTTAAACAGAAATGGACTATGAATTATGTGGAAGATTTAACTTCATAGATGAAGATGTGCTCAATGATGAAAGTATTCCTTTAATTTAACTGTAATACACCTGTAATACAGTGCTGCTGCTCTGGGGGAAAAAAATGATTTTGTATTAAAGACATTAACTGATCTGTTTTTTTGATGGTTTGTTTTTTCTTATGGGTAGCAGCATATTTTCAGTTTCTATGCTTGCTTTGTTAGTCAACCTTTAAAAGACTTCCAGTGCCTGATTCAGCACTTGTAGAGAATTAGTTGTGCAGCAATGCCCGGTCTGTTTATAAGGATAATTCAGGCCACAACTTCTGAATCTGCTCCAAATAAGTTGTCACACTTCCCTCCCCAGTTCTATATAATACATTTACTATTTTTATAGAAGAGGTGTTGTGTTGCGACTTCCTTCTCTTGCAGTTCTTGGAAGAAGTAAAAAAAAACCACCTTTTATGTGGTTTATATAAGTAAGTCGGTTGTGTTGACAAAGACATTTTCTCATAATCCTGTTCAGCTCTGAGTTAAAAGTGTTGAGTGTAGCAGCCTTAGGAATTCCTCCCCTGAACCTGTATCCTGTGCCAAGGTTGTCCACCCAAGATTATGCATCTCCACAGTCCTGCTGCATGAAGTACAGAGCTTTAGTGGACTCCAGGATGTACTGCTTGGAGAAAAGCCTTTGGAAAGGTTCCTCTTGTTACACCTCGAGGTGTAATGGCAGATACCTGAGCCCTTCCTGAAAGAAGCTTCTTTGTCCAACTTGCAGAAAAACTCATCATAGAAATTATGAGACCAACAAAAATCTATAAGGAGTTTGTTAATTATCTGCATAGACAGTTCCAAGTCCTTAAGTGGTAGAGATTCCTGCTGCACATTTAAAGACCTCAATCTGGAACAACATCAAAAGTACTAAATTAATATTGAATTAGTAAAAATGTTAAACAGATAAGGCCTTCCCTTTGTTGGTGGCTCCTTTCCTTGAGATACATGTTCTAGGCATAGTCAACTAGGTAATAATGCAGCAAGTTCCTTGCCAGCAGTTTCTCCCTGCTCTGCCTTGATCGGAGGCTGCAGAGACACTGAACCCACCAGCCAATTCCCAGCCTGCTGCAATGCTGTTGGTGTGAAAGACTGTTTTTCAACATAATGTCCCGATCGTTGGCTAAAAAGGCCTCGAGCCCAGCTGTAGTTCTCTCCCAAGATGTCACTTACTCTGGCATACTCCAGCTGTACCCTCTTTTTATCAGTCTGGTATTTCGTACATCTTAGGGGCTACTTACTGCCACATCCATGTGCACCTCATCCTCACACTGCAGAGAGGCAGCCCTGCTGGGACAGGCCAGGCCCTTGCTTTGAGTGAAGCACAGAGCTACTCCTGGGACTGTGTCAGAAGCTGATAAACAAATGAAATAATGCCAGCGCTTCCTGGGCATTGAAGAGAACAGGCCACACTTGCTGCTACTTGGAACACACAGAACTTAAGGACAGGCTCTGTTTTCCATCAGGAGGGGTGACTGATTGATGGACCTTTAAGAGTTGCCTTTTGGGGACAGTACTGTGATGTGGCTTTGCTCCTAAGTTTGTGCCTTCTGCTGCCTGCAGCCTCATCCACTGAACAGCCTCATTCTGTTCCGTGCAGTGCCAGCGCCAGCTACCATCGCTGGGCCCCTGTGCAGCCACTGCAGCCCAGGGATGTCTCATCCAATTCCTCCTCCTTGAACGAGAGAAAGAATCTTTCTGAGTACCTCTATTTCAAGGAATGCTTCCTTGTTTGTTCACTCTAGAATGTAAATAGGACAGCGTGCTTGTCACAAAAAATAACACCAAGGGGGTTTTGTGTTCACAGAGATCGCAGCTGACATGTCAGAGGTTGATGCTTGAAAGAAGCAGGGTTTTCCTAGGAATGTGCAATACATTGCTATCAGGAAGGACTGGTGCCCTAAAATAGCCTCACACTAGACTCCTGTGTATTTTAACAGTGCCATGATAAAAAGATTCTGAGAAGCCTTTAAATGTTTTTCTTCTGACTTCTGAATAATTTCATGAATTATAAACGGGTACACCCTTTTCTTCCCTTAATGCAGAGGCTTTCTGCATCCCAAATAACATCTCTTTCACAAACCCCTCCTCAGACCTGCACCAAAATGTCCATTTAACAAAAGGCATTTTGAAATCCTTTGCTTCTGTAATCATCCTCTTTTCCCTCTAACCTCCTTCTGTCATCCCCTGTTACACTCAGCCTGAGTGCTGTGGGGCAAGGACACATCTCTCTAATTGTGTGGGCTCACCCACTTGAAGAGCAGGACAAAACACACAGAGACTGCCCTGGAACATGGATGTGAGTAATTATTTCATACCTCCCCCCACCCCTGCCCATCCCCAAATAGTGGTAACCTCTGGTACTGTGAGTGAGAAGTCTTTTCTTACCTTATAATAAATGCCATTTTTAAGCCAAGAAATCAGAAAAGTTGTTGACATCCCCTCCCTCCACAGCCTTTTCCTGTTGACATTAAGCATCTTTTGGAAGTCTCTTTAGAAAGAGTTTTGTGGTCTTTCAGTGACCCATTAGTTTCACCTTGAAGTCTGTTTTTGGATCTGACTCTGCCATAATTGAAGGCAAAACTAACACCCCAGAAACATTAACCCATATAAACATATGGTCTACAAATAATGCAATAAATGTGATATTGGCCTGCACTGGCAGGAACAGAGAGCAGCCCCTGCTGTTCAGCTGCTACTGAGCTGGAGAAATAGTCTCATCACATTGGTGAATCTTGTCATCATAGAAAATGTTTATTCCTCTTACACTTGTGCTATCAGCTAAGGAGCAACTGCAGAAGAAAAAATAGACTGATTTTTTTTCAATAAAGGTTGAGGAGTGAGATGTGCCCATCTTTACATTTGTATTTAAACTTAAGGAGATGGTTTGTGAGTTACCTGGTGTTGCAGCCTTATTAGACTTTATCTTTTTCTTCTTCCTTTGACACGTATTTTACCAGTTTGCTGTGTGCTCATCTGGTACAATGAGTATCAAATATTCCTATAGTATTTGCATCAATTAGCTGGAAAAAGAGTGGCTATTCAGTTATCATTCCATCATTTTAGTTAGTAGCATGCTTTTGTAAGTGAGTAACAGAAAGCACTAAAAATTGAAAAGCCTTTTTTCCCCGTTCAGTGTACAGATAAGGTAGTGATTAGAGTGAGCTGCCACATCCAGCACCACAGGCACCTTCTTGAGGCTGGAGGCTTTGGCAAGGATCACTGTTTAAAGCCAAAAGCACATCTCCACTAACAGCCTCAGAGACGTATGAATTGTGTCTACCACTACAGTTCATAGGCATGTTGTTCGCTGGCATTCCTCATACTTCTGAGAAACATTTATCAGCAAGAAATTAGTATCTGCTCTTCTTATAGCCTTCAGTTCTGGGACGATGAAATTCCTGCATGAAAGGCTGATCATGCTTCATTTCTGCCCTATAATTGGCTCCCTGAGGCAAATGTAGTCACAGCAATTACAAAGAAAAAGTAGGGTATCCAAATGCAGAGCCCTTCCTCTGCTCACCTCAGAAACCGAGGCTGACAGGGAGCTGAATTGGGGAGAAATGGGTATATTGTATTGTACTTACCTTCATCTCCATGCGTAGATTGAAGCTACTTTGGGCTATTTCATTTATACTGTTTTCAAGTGCACAAATCCAATAATCAAAGATATAAGGCAAGCTGAAGTACCAGTCCCATTGTTTGTGCATTTAACCCCTCTTAACACACCTATTTTCATTATGATGCTTCATTTGGACATCCTAGCCATCATAGCTGTACCCCTCTGCCCCTGCTGTTTGTTGCATTTTAAAAACCCTTCTCCATCTTTCATTTAATTCAGCCACTCCTCTTTGCCACTCTTCATTTGCCTCATCCACACTTTTCTTAAACACCTGCAGGGACAGTGACTCCGCCTCCACCATTTGTCTCACCACCACCACGCCCATTCCAATGCCTGAGCTGGATTTTTTCCTTTGAACTTCTCCTGCATGGCAGCCAGTGGCTTGTTCAGATGACCACTTGCTGACTGCTGTCTTTCACTTCCCTGGCCACTCTGGTGGTCCTGCTTTTTCAGGCCCAAAATGGCAAAGGCAGCTGAGATAAAATGCAGATAAACAGCTGTGGAGCCTTGCTGCTGCACCACACACCTGCCTTCCCCACCCCCATCACATCTGGATCATCTGTCTGAGAGATGATTTAGGCTCTCTCACTCTCTTTGGGATGGGGGCACGGCAAAAGCATGCACACAACTTCAGACAGCTGAACCAGCTCAGAGTAATTCAAAGTCACAAGGTGGAACTGATTATAAACCCCAAACCAGCTGCTCTTTTGAAACTGAGAAAACATGCAAGTCCTCTTCAACTCTTCCCAACCCTAAGCCAACTTTTACAGGAACAAAGTTTTAAATCAAGCTTTCACTTAAACAAGTGCAACTTCCCCAGAGGCCCTTCCATGCTGTTGGGAAAGGACAACCAAGTAGCCAGTTCTGTAGCACCAGTCACTACTGCTAATTCAGTAGGGAAGGAGCTTCCCCTCATCACCACTTAAGAGATCCTGAGTTCCTCCTTTTGTGGACAAATTATTGGCAGTTGTGCAAACGCCACAAATAGGGAATCTCCTCATGACCTTTATTTCTCTTTAGTTTTGTAAGCAGTTGGGATTCAGTTAAACAAGGCCAAATGGCAATCCAATAAACGTTTTCTATTAAAAAGTATTTGGAGAGGTCTTTCTACTGCAACACTTTCTACTAGCAAAACGTTCATTAAATATAGTGAATTTTTAAACATGATTAATACAAAGCTAGTCCTTGAGATAGAAACCATCAGTGAAAGGATCTTATGCTATTAAAATCTGCAAATAGGAACTTAAAACAGTACAAAGCACAGACCTTGTATTTAAGTAGAAGAACTGCAGCAACCTATTTTTGAGGCCATTGGAACCCCAGTGTAATCTCAAAATACCAAATGAAACAGTTGGAAAATAGCATCAGAAATTGAAGTTACTTACAGTCCTGTGGTTAAACCACTGAAATAAAAATAAAAAACTCTTTAATCAATGACAAAACTAGCACTGTGCTTTGTGTGTGTGAAATCAAATGGTTTAAACTTGAGTGCCTTTGTCCCAATTAAATGAATATTTAAGTGATGTCATTTTTCCCTTCTCTGCAATGTTCTGCCAACTGAGTAATTTTAGGCATGAAAAATGCTTTTGAACCACTCTAGGTGCACATCCGATACAGAACATAGTCCTTTGTACAGCATTTTGATTTGAAGACTAAGGAAAATTAGCAAGCACAAATCAGTCAAGGAAAAAACAGCAAATCACTTACAGAACTCTTGCTTTAAAACAAGAAAAGCAGGGGAATTTACAATGTTTTTCTCACCTTTTTATCAGACTACTTGACCACTTCTAAATAAGAATGAAAGTGGTTAAGAAGAGAGAAACCACTCCTTTCTACATTTGTAAAAATACTGAAATACTTGAAGAACATTGGCACAGAAACCACATTACATGTACATTCACTTGTAAATATTTTTATGCATCTTCAAACATAAAAATATTGGTAGTTTTACAGAATCCCATTAGGTACCAGCCCCAGAATATGGTTATTTAGATGAAAAGAATGGTCTGTTAGGGTATTTTCATTTTGGATGGTCCTTTAGTGATATTTGTTGGCCACTGAGCCCCGTGTACAATTTAAGTTCTTTACCACAAGGTAATTCATAGCAGTGAGGAAGTGGTGCAAAACCACCTGGAAAAGATCAGGAGGTAACATCTAATTCCAATTTGGTGAGGATAACCACTGACAGAAGTACTTTTTACCTGCTTTTTTGTTTCCTGTTTTTGTGTCTTCTGAAGCCCCCACAGCTACTGATGAACTGTTGACTGGCAAAGACCGAATAGGAAATTGCATTTTGTATTCGAATCATCCGCTTCACAAATTCACCATGGGGTTTGTTTACCTGCTGTGCCTGAAACAGGTACATGACTTGCTTATTGCTTAAAGGTCTGTATGGGTTAATAAAATTCAGAAGAGAGTATCATCAGTGAGTATGCTCCTGGAGAAAGATACAGATAACAGCCATCTTATCTAAGCTTTCCAGTTTCAACCTCTTTAAGTCCAAATATCATTTTTATGACACTATAAGCCTAGTGACAAAATAACATCTGGCACAATAACTTCTCCAGAAAAGCTACGTGGACAAGAAAGTACTACATAGTAAAATCTGACTGAACAAAACACTTGTCCTGACCCAGGCTCAAAGCTGGTTTGCTGAGGCTGGTCATGGAAAAAAGTATTATTTCTGTCCCTCCTTACTTTTTAATTTAAAGTGTAGCTCTAGGAGAGCATTTCCCACTACGTACAGTGAAAGGAATTTTGCAGTTTCTGACGGTTGAAAAGTCTGGGCACTGTAGGTACTAAAAGCATTAAGACACCAGAGTGCTAAGGAGCAAAGTATGTCAAAGAAATGCAAAAGAAATGCTGAGTTGAGCAATGGAGTTAGCGGTGGGGATTATCAAAATCTGTTCTTCTGTCTTGGCAAAGTATCGGCCACTCACAGGGCTCCTGCAAAGAGGTCTCATTCACAGGAGCAGTCCGCATCCAGCCCGGCCCCATCGCTGCCGCTGCAGCCACCCGGCCCCGGCGCGCAGCCCCCTCCCTCTGCGGCCTCACCCGCGGGGCAGCTGGGCGGGCTCTGGCTGAGGCAGACCTGCCCGGCATTGTCATCAGTGTCACAGCTGGCAGGACACGTCTCCGCTGACGCCCCGTCGTGCTGGGCACCTCTGTCGTTGGTCCCGGCTACCTCGTCTCCCAAGTCTATGACATCATCCAGCTGCTGTTCTGGATCAGGCTTGGCTGCTCTTGAGATCTGTGCTTCTAAGTTTCTCGTGTTCTCTGTGACTTCAAATTCCTGTTTCTCCCCTGCCCTTTGCTTCTCCCTGGTACTTAATTTAGCCTTTGTGGAATTCTTCATTTTTCTGCTGTGCATGTCTTCTTTGGAGAACCTCCAGTGAAACTACAAAGAAGGGATCCAAATGTTAAAGACCATTAGAGGCAATCTCACATGGACGTTTACTTTCCTGAGTAGAAGTGTTTTATTTAGTATTAATTCAAAGACTAAAGGGCTTGACCAGAAAGACCCAAGATTAAAATAAGTTGCCTGACCACATCAGATGGCCTAAGATGATTTCTGCCCACACAGATATCTCTGTTACACAGAGGAAGGAGAGTCCGATGCTTTCTGCTTCTGCTGTTGCATGTGCCTGGTGGGTTCCTCTCTACACTCTGTGGAAAGGGAGAATGTGCAAAGCTGCACAAGTGCAGACAGAGGAAGCAATCCTGTGGCGTTATTCCAGTGTTTTTCACCAGGTTAATGGCAGAACTAACACCACACCCACGACCATATCCAAACAGTAAAATATTCTGAACCATCTGTATGAATGTCTTTTGATGAGAAAGTGTGAGTCTGCTACTTGCAGCACTCCCACAGGACTTGCCACAACCACCATTTCAGAACTGTTTTAACTAGTACTAAAAAACAAAAAGGGAGCTAGCAGTACCTTGAAATACTAACTTGATAGGTATAATGTATATAAAGGCTGACAAATATGCCACTATTCTATCTGCTTCATTTGTCAGAAAATAAATCAACCTTCCCAAGGAAAGCCAGACCACAGAGTCATAGAATCACAGAAGGGCTTGGACTGGAAAGCCCTTAAAGATCATCCAGTTCCAACCACCCTGCCATGGGCAGGGACTCCTAGAAGACCAGGTTGCTCCAAGCTCCATCCAGCCTGGCCTTCAACACTGCTGGGGGAAGGGGGGGTGGGGCACCCACAGGTTCTCTGGGCAACCTGTGCCAGTGTCTCACCACCCTCAAGTAAAGAATTTTTTCCCACCATCTAATCTAAACCTGCCCTCTTTCAGTTGGAAGCCATTACCCCTTGTACCATCACTACACTTTCTGGCAAAGAGTCCCTTTCTGGCTTCCCTCTAGGCCTTCAGATACTGGAAGGCCGCTATGAGGTCTCTGTGCAACCTTCTCTTCTCCTGGCTGAACAGCTCCAACTCTCTCAGCCTGTCTTCATAGGAGAGGTGCTCCAGTCCTCTTACCAACTTCGAGGCCTCTTCTGGATTTGCTCCATGGTTCCAAGCCACTGCTAAGGCATCCTACACGTGTTTGCTAAGTACCTCTAAACGTGCACAACCATTTTTACAAGAATTGCTGAGGGAAGCTCAGGAATGGGTTTGGAGGCAATGTCTGGATGGCATAAATAATCTCATCAGGACATTCAGCAAACCCAGCCATGCTCCAAAAAGCCATTATCTCCAGTGAAACTGGGTCTGTGCTGAAGTTGGCCACAAGATCTTGTATTCATAAATTTTTGATCTAACTATTTATTCCTCAATCAAAAAGCCATTCAAAACTTATTATAAGATTACAAAGCTGGAACAGTATTCTTTCCTCCTGGTAGCCAGAACTTAATGTAAAAGAAGAAGGGGAAAGAAAAGAAAGAAACTGGCTTTCACAAAACTTCTCGGTTTTACGTAGAGGAAGTTATCTTTCACTTCAATAGCACTGCAGTTCAGGGAAAGAGGAACGATAACATCACTGTTCTAGAGCTCAGCTGTTTAAAATTCAAACATCTCAGTTTTTTCCTCTTTGATTTGCAGAAGTGCTGGGCACCCACTACTCCACTTAACTCAAAGCTCTCTTTGACAGAAGGTAAGATCAGGGCCCTAAATGTGATAATGAGCCAACTGTAGGAGGCTCTGTGTGTGTGTGTGTATGTGTACTCAGTCAGGTACATACACTGTATTTTACAAAAATGCATTCAGCCAGTTTCTGCTGAAATAAGCATCAGTTTTGTATGAAGTGAATGAACACAATTACCTCATCCCTGACTGAATACTGCACTAATAGGAGTACTTCTCACTGAAGAGAGAAGTTGTACCACTCCTTGCATGTTTCCTTTTCTGTTCCTCTGACTACCTTGAACAGCAGTTCCTTGGTGTGCAAAGACTGGACGGAACATTTTCCAACAATGCAATATCCTTTTAATTTTATCATCCTGTTTCCCTCCTCTGAGGGTTATCTATAAACATTTTAGACATGCCATAGGCTAAGTTTTAAAAAATCCCTGAGAGTGAGCCTGTGATGTGGTATGTGCAGAATATTCAGCAACTTTTAATCACATGCTTGAGTTGGCATCTTTGATGTGACACAAAACCACATATGGACGTTGAACCAGTCTTACATCTCTTTACAGAGCTATAATCAAGGTATGTCATCCTTCCTTGACCTTTGGTATGAAAATGTGCTGTAGTGATTCCTGCCCTCAAATATGCTTGTATATTTAACACTGCCAACGAGTAAGACCTTTGTTTTGTCGACCAGACATTGTTAAATAAGTTTTTATAGCCCGGAATGAAAAAAACTTAAACAAAGTTTTAAGTCATCTGGATGGTATGTGTGTGTTATTATAATACAAGAAATCAGCATCATGCTGCTTTCTCTGTTTGAAGATGAACAACCACATATGGCTTCCCATCCCTTCCACTAAAACCACACACAGTGGTAGGAGAAGAATGACCAAATACAGACACTCTTAACACTCATCCCAAGAGCCCTTTAATCACCTGAAAACAAAGACAAAAACAAGGAAGATGGGCTTTGTAACAAGTTCACACATTATTCTGGGCTCCTGTTTTGCTAATGAGAGAGGGTAAATCCTAAATCAGTCACACTCACAGCAGTTCTCTCCTACTTCAGTCAGTTCAAACACTCTCCTGCTCTGCACTGTATCAAAAAGACAACTTTCACAGAACCAGGCTCCAAAACAGCGAGGGCTTCATAGATGAAAACTATCTGCAATTATCTAAACTGCTGGGTAAAATGCTCCTGTTGCTCAGGTGTGCTCAGCATTTCCGAGCTCCTACTGCAGCTCAGCTCTGCATGGCCTGAAGCGCCCACTCCTGCTGGGGACATCAGGCTGGCAGCACTCACCAAAGCCCACAGAGCCAGAACCAAAGCAAGGCTGCGTTAGTCAGCAACCTCATCCATGGTTTCAGAGATCTTCTCCATACTTCATCTGGCTTTCCTGATCCCTTGCATACTGAAAGGGCGAGGTAAATTTGACTACTGAAGGAAGGTCATCACTTTCTCACTTCCCAGTCCTTGCATTTCTCTCTCCAGCTCTATGGCATGGTGGGTTTGGGCACGGGTTCCGACAGCTATGTGTTTAAAAAGGGAAATGGGAATACATACATGCATCCACACCCATACTTCACTAGCTGTCAGCTATGTCCTTGTACAATTTAGCTGGATTTTAGAAGCTTTTTTTGGTTAAATCGCAGCAGAATTCATTAACATTCACACATTAGAAACACCAGCCAAGATCAGGCCTACACTGTGCCAGGTTCTACCAAAACAGAGAGAGAGAGCAAGAATGAGAGCAAGAGAGAGAAAACAAGAGAGCAATTTAAACAGAAAAGACAGGAAGTGGGTGAAACAAAATAGTGTTGGTTCCACCTTGCAGGCACTGAATATGGACAGAGAATTTTAGGTTTAAATGGAGGTTTATAGCTGGTTTACATGAAGATAAATCTACATCTCTTCTGCTGCTCTGAGTTCAAAAGAGAATGAAATCTAAGAGCTTTGACATCACTGGAGCATTTTTTGTTTCTCTCATTCGAACAGTTCCATTCCTTGTGTCTCGCTACTGTATTGCAGAACCATTGAATAGGCCATTTTACTTCTATAGGAAATCAATTTCAATATAAAAATACCACCAGCAAAACCCAAAGAAACCAGAAACTCAAGGTTATTTACCTTAGATTCTTTCTTCTTTGCTTTCTGGGGCAAAGAAGGTCTCTGAAGAAATACAATTTGCTTTGTAGATAAATTCCCCTCCCTGAAAAGAAACAAATGCACACTCCTGAGAATGAATTTAATTCACATCCAGCATCATTCAAAACAAAAATCCACCTCAGTCATTTATTTCTGCAGGTCAAAGAAGAACAAAATGAAGAATGATCCTCACACTGCCTGTCCCTGGTGTCTCTGAGCAGCCTGGTATTTTGGGGGGGCACGGAGAGGGGAATGTTCAGACTGACAGAGCCTGTCAGCCTGTGACACAGTTTTGCTGAATGTTTTAGCATTAGTGTGTAAACACAGAGTAAATTGTTTTGAACAAAAAGGAAGAAACCCAAGAGCCCCAGTGCCTGCGTGTCTCAGCACCATGAGATTGTTCCTCCCCTCCTTCCCTCCCTCCCAGGGCACTGATCCGGAGTGGGGCTGGGGGCTCCCTGTAGGTTTGCAGCACGGCAGGAGGAACACCCACTAGGTGGGTGCCCTTCTGCACTGACCTCTATTACCTGAGGTATCAGAGAGATAGATAGCTGGAGAGAAAGAAAATCAAATATATATATATTTAAGAGTCAGGGATTACAAATCATAATTGTGTTTTTCTGTTCATTCTTATATTTAAACATTTATGTAAAACTTAAATAGAGTTTTCCCCTCAACACAGATGGCCTTTACTTTTTAGGTTTTTATGTGTAGGAGTAGTCTTCATCCAAATCTCATAAAGAGCTGGGCATATTTTTACTCTTTTATATATTCCTGAACAGTGACAATTCAGAAGGCACCATCTTTCACGATTAACAAGTGGGATGATTGTTTTTCCCCAGTTATGAATATTATTTTTAAGTTATTTGCATTTATATTTAAAAACCCAGAATATTAATAATAGCAAAGTAGACCACAGAATTTTTTTATTTGCACACAAGGCTACTAGAGCAGTGACACACTAATCTCACAACGTTCTGCTCAGCTAGACTGTATCAGCAGCATTAGACAGATATCTATTAAGAATAAAATTACTTTTCTTTAGCTAGACAACATCTCGCTCCAAACATTATCACATATTTTGTCTTTGCTCTAAAGTATATCACTGGAAGATCCAGAGCAGGAATTTTACAATCATGGGGTTTAGAGAGTGGCAGAAACAACACCCAGAAAATTCCTGCAGAAACCACAGTGCCACCTCGCAGTCTTTCTGCCCACCAGACATGCACCGCAGTGCTTCCTGCCACATGTGCCTCGTGATGCTCAGAAAACCCCGAGAACAGCTGCAGCAGGCTTTGCAAGGAAATCCACACTGACTGCAAAGGGAATTGCTTGTGCAGACTGCAGTGCTTGTACAGCAACTTCCCTGGCCAAAAGGCAGCACCCACCCCTCCCTACCTGTTTGTCTTCACAATGGGAGTAGGAAGCACGCACGTCAGCTGCCAGCCGTACACGGCAAGGGAATTCAGCAGCGGAACATAATCTGTCTGCACTTCAACTCCCTGGGGAAGGAAAAGCAACAGTTGGCATCATCACCTGGAGTGCGACATTCAGCTCAACACCAAGAAAAAACCCTAAGAAAAAATACATGTGATACATGTGTGGGTTTTCTCAGAGGGAGAAAGGGTTTTTGCACTGAAGTGGGTCATGTTTTATGTTCAGCTAGGCAGGAAGGAAAACACTCAAAAACATGAGACAAATGATCGACCGCCCATACATCCCCAAACTGTTGAAGGAGTTTGTTTAAAATGGTAAACATCTGTGATCTTGTTTTTACACTGCCTGACTCATCCATCCAGCTTTAGATCATTCCAGATCTGAACAGGATAAATTCATTGTATATTACAAATTATCTCCTCCCAAGAAAAATTACATTTGAGTAGTTAAAAAATGACAGCATCGCTTTGCTTGGATTTTGCACTTGTCTAGGCTTCAGCAAATCCTGAATATCTGCACTAAAATCAGTCATGTTGCTCTATCATGATGAATCAAAAGGAAAATAGCCAACAACAACAGCAACAAAAAATGTAAGTACTAGTCTGCTCCTTTTATCGCCCACAAATACGCGTCGCTGCCTTCTTATTTTGAATCAGGAAATCTGTGGGCGAGACGAAAAGCTTTGCCTTTCAGTGCAGGAGTCTGGCTCCTGCTGCACATGTACCCAGCAGAGCCTTGCTCATTCTCTTTCAACTAAATGGCAGACCCTGCAATCCACAGAGAAAGAACCACTGGTGGTTTCAACAAAGATTATTCCAGCAAGGTGTCTAACTGCCAAGACTGCCAGTAATTTAATGAGTAGATGCTAGAGCATATTTACTAGTTTTTAATTTTAATAAACACAAAGCAGACAAATGGTAACTACTAGTCTCTACAGATATAACTAAATTTGATTGGAATAACAATTACCTTTGCCAAAAAGCTCAAGCACTTACACTGGTTTCACATGCACGTAAGGAGTTTTAACTGCCAATTTTCAACACTGGGGAAGGCACAATAGTTTTGCAGCTCCAAAAAATCCATTTATTCCGCAGTAATGAAATAGTCATTTGATCAGAACTAATCCAAATCCTGCTGTAGTTATTTCAAGGTATTTTAGTGAATTCCAATTTCAGCTGTTCCTTTCTTCTAACAAATGTAATTTAGGTCACTTATACCTTTATAACTGAATGGCTGCCTGACTATACCTCTTAAAAACCTGATCATGAATACAAGTGCAAATAGCTGAAGAAGCTGTATCAGTCCTGCTTAAAAGAATAATGTTTAAAATCTCTACCCCAGAAAGTGCTTGCAAGAGAACACTACTGATGTTACTTCTGTAGAGAGGCTTGTGGGGGCTTAGAGAGGGTGTGCTACTTTACAGCATCACCCTGTACAAAATGGAATTTGTAACTCTGGGAAAGAGACACCCTCAAAGAAGGGGGCAATACCATGTGACCCTTAACTCATGCCCTCTGGAGCAATCAGGACTCACCCTGCAGCTGTGATCATGGTAGATTCAGAGTCTCCTTTGACCCCCATCTCCCTCTGGAAGACGGATATTTGTGTGCTCTTTCCAGTTTTTAAAATAGTGTCCAAGAGTAATAAAAATATTATGACATATCTAGATGCCTTTAAGATCTAATGTCTCAAGAAGACATCAATAACACAGTGAGATTTATGAGATTGGTCAACAACGCCTTCAGAAAATAAAGATGAAAATATGCGACATGATGATTAAGAATAAGGTCAGAGCATCCACCATCACAAGCTCTTCATGAGGTGCCACATAAAAGGACCTGTCTAAAACATTCCCTCCATCAAACAGTGTTTGCAGGGGAAAAACCAGAAGGAGCTCACTCATTTAGAGGGTGGAAGCAGATCAGGAAAGACTGGCACAGCAGACCTTGTTTGTGCCTCGAGGAACATCTTCTGTTGTAAAGAGGATTTCTATTTTGAATTTATTGCCTAAGGTGGGTGATTAAGCAGGGAGAACCTTCTTCTTGCATCAGGATGTGCAACAAATGTCAGAAATCAGAGGGAGATTGCAGCAATGAGGAAGGACATCAATACCACGCAGAGCTCATTTGGCTGCTGTGGAAGCCAAATTGTTTCAGGGACACTCCATCACTCCTGCCACAGCCCCCTGTCCCTGCAGGCTGTGAGCAGCGAGACAGGGCTGGCTCTGGACTTGTCTGACTTGTCAGGATTAAGCATTATCTGCAGCGGATGATGGTGTATTTCACAACCCAGTGGTGCAAAAAGGAAACAAGCAGGTAAGCACATTCAAAAGGATAAAATAAATTTACGTCAATTAGGCCTAAAGAAATGGGTTCTTTATAAATATGGCAGTGCAAAAATATCAAAAACAACCAACCTATTGAAAGAGTTCTATACAGTTGTTACTAAAAGGTGACCTCTTATTTTTCCCGTGTGCTGGTACCCAACAGCTCAGTGTGCCTGTTGGGCTGCCTGGAGGCAGGAATTGTGTACATGATGCAGAGGGGTACCCTCCTCTGAGCTCTTCATGCCCTCTACCCAGCTCTCTCCAACTCCACAATGCTTCACTGGATCAGACACTGCACCTCACCTCCACGCCCTTGGGGAATAGACTACTCCCAATAATTGGTTGAGTTTGAAGATGACAGACAAGAGAAAAGAGTCATTCCAGAATAAACAGGTGTAATCCACATGGGCTTCAAACTCTCAACTTGAAAATACAGATAATTAAAGCTTTTTTTAAGACCACATGAAATTACTTCTCCCTCCCCCTCCTGAATCATCGGTTGTAATTCTATCCCACGACTGGAACTGTGTGCCAGCAGGAGCCACAGTTACACAGACCCTTAATTGGTGTCATATTAAATGCTTTCTAAAGCAAAAGTGCTTCTAAACAAACAATACATTGGGGGGTGGGTGCAAAGGAAAAGAGTCCTCTTGTATTCGTTTTATATTTAATACAGTAATTATTTTATCTCCTATTATTAGAGACAATAGAAATAAATTTTCAAACACACTGTTCCATCAGATGAAAGTGCAATGTTCTTTCTAACTAGCAAATACTGAATTTGAATACCAGCAGAAGTAGAAAAAAATGTGCCAGAGCTCTCCTGAAAAAGAAGTGTTCAAACAATGCATCTCAAAGTGGGAGACGTTTCATTCACTGAAAGGGTGGAAAATTTTAATTAACTTGCTTCCCACTCTCCTGTGGATGATAAGTAATCTCTGATCACACCTTGAGTGTCAAGAAGGCAGAGCATATTGAGCTAGGATTTTCCCCTGACTTGCATTACATGAAAAGAATTCTTTTTATTTGTAGTTGTATTGTTTGTTTTCATCACTTTTTCCTTTCAGAGTTGCTTCTGCTCATTAGGAAAAAAAAAAAGATTAAAAAAATGATAAGAATAATATCTAGGGCAAGCCACACAAACAACTGCATTAACAATTTTTCTTTTCTTTTTCCCCCCTACTGTGGCAATTTTAACCACAGCAAGATAATAAACTAGACAACTACTAAGCTCTTGTGAGACAGAAGTTCTTCAGAAATCATTCTTTCCTGGGATAAGTGAATGTGATTTAGTTACAAGGCAGCTATGGATTGTCACTATTTAATATTTTTTCCAACATGGATTAAAGAGTGGTAGATTGAAAATCCCATTAAATAAATCTTAATAAAACCTTTATCAGCAAATCCTAACAGACTGTGTACCAAAATCTACTGACAGATGGCAAAGAGGATGGGAAGTAAAAAAAACAAGTTGCTTTGAAAGTGTAACCTACTGTTTGTTTCAGAAAATGGGCACTGCTTTCAAACCCAGCTCCTTACAAAAAATGGAGGGGAGAGCCCATGAGGGAGGCAACGTGCACCCCCAGCCAAGGCTGGCAACCAGTCCCCACTTCTGCCAAAGCCAAAGCTTTTCTGTCCCAGGGCACTGAAGGGAGGAAGTGGAAGTGGCAAAGACAGGACTTGCACCTTAGTGGAAAAGAAAGAAAATAAAATGACAGGAATTGAATATCTGGACTGTGCAAGAATGACCTGGTAAAAGCATGCTGCAAACATTTTATGTCTGCAGTAACACAGCTGACAGGGGGACTAAATTCAAGCTCTAAATTTGTGAATTATTTGCCTTTTTCTTTTTCAGACATCTTCCAAGAGGTAATTTCTGCTGACAATGTAACAGTATTGAACCATTAAAAACATTTATTGGAAGCAAAAGAGAAGTTTCACAAATGCTTCAGCAATAAAAGTTGGACTTTGTTCCTGTATTATTGAGCTGCTCCTGAATTTCCATGTGTAACACACCACAGCACCTTGCTGACAGACACTTGCCACACATCTATTAGCTGTGGAGCAGAGGGCTGTGGGATGGCTCCTGCATCCTTGGAAACCACCAGTGGCTTTGGGAAGCAGGTGGGTCACTGACCAACACAGACTAGCTGCCAAATGGGGACCTCAGTGGAAAGGTAATAGAAAAAAAAAGACTAATAAATAAAGCCACGGGCAGGCTTTTCCCACCCATATTCTGGGCATATGTAATTTAGAGTTATTTATAATTGCTAATATATATGTGAATTCCTGCAGTGTGAAATATTTTTGAGAATATAGTAAGGCTGTAACACTCTATGAGGCAGCATTCTGCTTAAGACAGTGTTTCTGCAATTCAGATGTATTCAGTCACAATTTCAGTACACACACAGGCTGCTCAGTAGCACTCACAGCTGGCTCCACATCTAGGGTAAAATTAAAAGAAAACGAACAACTGAAAAACCCTTCTGTGCCCACAAAGCCTGCTTCTCTCAGTGACTTCTGTCAATGCAAATCCTATTTTCTAGCATGTATTTAAACGAACAGAAAGATCAGAGTGCTCCTGATACTGCCTGCACCTGTAACAAGAAGTACATTTGCACAGCAACACAATTCTGCATTTATAGAAGCACAGGGTCAGCAGCAGAAGCTGGACATGGTGAATGTGTTGACACAGAGGGTTTTCCACATAGGAAACATCCTATGAGATGTGTTGAACTGTCCATGAAACACAAGAAATATATGTGATCTAGCCATCCATCAGTACAGTTTCTTAAATAACTCTGGCATTTTTACTTTCACAATTCCTGCAACAGTTAAGGTGTACCTTAAGGTGAGCATTGACTGTACTGTTTGTCCATCAATTCTTTGGGGAAAAAAAACCAACACAAAAAACCACTTCCCGAGAGCTTACTTACCCCAGTGTGCCCTACACACACATCATGATGCTTAATCAACCCCAGGCAGCCAACCCAACACAATTCCCTTTGGTTATAATTTATTCCCAAACAACATGTGGCTTCTACCAAAAGGCTTTGTGCACCACTCCCCAGTTATGCAAGTAATGATCTATTTCCATGCAAGCAGTGCAGCCAAAGCCCAGAGCCTCCACTGCTGCTCCTGGCTCGTGCAGCAGGAGGGCGAGCACTGCGCTGCCCCTTGCCCACAGGTGGGCTCTGTGTGCAGCCCGTGGGGTCCCAGCACCAACTTCCATGCCCCTCAATATCCTCACACAGATGCACTACCCAGGGCACTACTGCCTGGCTGGAGTCATCTGCTGGGTAAAAGAAACAGGTGCCCTGCATGGTTATATAGGAAGTGTGAAAGAGGACTGAAATACTTTTTCTTAGCTTGTTCTTAAGTGGGAAGTTTAGATCTGGGATGTTCACTTTTCCCTGAAAGTTTTAAGAGTGAACAGAGAACTAATTTTTAGAAAATTGTGACAGCTATGAAGGGGTTTTTTTGAATCCATAATGTGCTTTTCAGTCTGTTTACTTCAAGTGCCCTTTACTCACATGGAAGAAGTGTTCACCTTGTCAGATGTTCAATACTACCAGAGCCACAAGAAATTATCAAGGACGTTCCAAGTTCATATTGCTAGATTTTGTTATTACATTAATCATCAAAACCAATGAAAGAACACCCTGTGGATTTTAATAATGTGGATTTTAATAGATTTTAAACCTATGTCTACTGAGTTCAGCAGACAAATATATATGTGTATATGCTGCTTCCATATTTTATATAAAGGAATGAAACAAGAACTATAAAAACCTTTGGAAGACAACAGGCTCCTGGAGGTTTTTGTTCAGGTCTTCTTAAAAAGCAACAAGCATTCAGCAAGACATTGCTGAAATACTATGCCCAGGCAGCAGATCTGTCCTTTGGCTGGTAAAGAGGGTCACACACGACTCCTCTGGGCTTTTCATGCCCATCACCATCAGCTCCTTGGCTGACCTGGTCATGCCTTTCTCCCGTGGCCAGAGACAGCAGAACATGGCTTAACTGACATATGACCTAAATCAGATTTACAGACAAATCAAATCCTCATTTCCAGAGAATTTGTTTCAAGGCTTACATTAAGGCAACTTGCAACCTAGGCTCAGCAGAGATAAATTTTTAAATCTTTTGGTATGTCGCACTTTAAAAGGTTTACCATGTCTACGGTGGAGACTGACCCCATTCAGGTCTGCCAGGGACATGGCAACACCACAATGTATTTCAGATTTTAATTCATGTCAGTACACCAAAGGTATGGTACAGCAGCAAATACAATATTTTGAATCAGCAACTCAAGATTTTCAATGAGAAAATACGTGTAAATTAAGGACAATAATTTTTAAATGAACACAGCTTTAGAGGCAGAACAATGCAGAAATCTTAAATAAATGTTATAGCACTCAATTTCAAAGACAGTATTAGCTATTTTGTCTTGGGTAATGGGGAAGGGAAGGTGACAGATTTAGAGTTAGGGAGAGGGAAATCGTGCAGGCTCTGATTAATCAGAACTGTCTACCCACATTTGCCTACACAAGCAGAATTAAAACCATCAAAGAAGTTTAAGGGCTAGATCTCAGAGACTGCAGTGGAAATAATATGTCCTGACATTTTTAGAGTTAAAGTGATAAGGATGAGTGTAGTATTTTGTCATAGTAAGTCCTGTGGTCATTTGTAGAGGAGACCACAGCTCTGCTTTGAGAAGAAAGAGTTAAATTACTCAGAGCTATTACATCCTGTCTGCTGCTTGGCGGGACCACATACTGTGACAGCTGCGAGCTTTACATCCTCTACGAACTGACATTTTACACACATACTGAGTGCATCACACTGTTCAGCTTGTTTTCTCTATTAGCCTTAGCAATTAAAAAGGCAGCACTTTCTCTGCTAAGAGGTGTGCCAACCCCTCTCTTTTGTGTTTATGGTTAAACAGCAACCCTTTGCCTTTTCATTTAGAAAGGTTTTCTTTCTAAAGGGCATCGATACATGCTACATGTCTTCCTTTCTAAGAAAGACTTCTTTTGTTGTGGCTAGGATTCTTTTGTTTGTTTCTTCTTAATTAGGATACAGCACAATAAATTTACATTTAGTTCAGACCACCTCTGAACAACTCCAAAGCTCATCCAGATAACCAAATTTAAAATAAGGATCCATTATATACATTTATGTCACACTGCCCATCAGGGCTACTTCCACTGCCTCGGTACAAATTGAAATAACAAATAGAAAATATTAATCTAGATCAGAGCTGAATGTACACCAAAAAAACCCCAATCTTCTACATAATGAGTCAGTCCACTGCTCCATAACTATCTCTGTAACAATTATACTTTGTAACACTCAGAACAGAAAGAAAGCCTTTACCGGCTCTTGGGCATCTCATGCCACTACTGAACTCTGCCTTCTTCCCCATTCTACAGTCTCTGCCACTGCATTATTCCACCTTCATGGTAAATAAAGGTGAATTCCAACAGGGTTTAACACTTGGTCTTCTGGGTATGACACTGTGGAAGTGCCTACATATCCCCCAGCTTCCAGTCCTTTCACTGATTCCATGGCTTTACCCACCTACACCTGTTACATCTCAAAAAGCATGAGGCATGATACATCATGGCAGTTATTTAAATAGTAATTGTTATAGCCAGCTCTGCTCTTCCTCTAAATGGGTAAGATCTTTGAAAGACTTCCCTAATGGCTCAACACTCTTCCTTCGGGAAGTTTTTTCTTCCCCATATTCTTTCCACTTGGTGGGGAACACTTTCGTAATGTCCTCAGAACAGCCAGACTTGATCTCAAAAGAGCAAAACTACCAGGGAACACTCAGCATCCAGATTTTTAATTACAGCAGAGAATAATCTGATCACACTGACAAGCTGTGTATATGCTACCAGTCAGTTTCTGAAATTGCACATCCCAAATCTTATGTCTGGAACAGGAGATTCTCTGCATTAGCCCTCAAAGACATGGTGTATAGCAGTACAGCATCTCCTGACACACCAGATGGCACTGGGAGGTTCATTCCTTAATCTGTTGACCAGCTGTGTTCTGCAGCATGGAATTGCTAGAACTGAAAACAAATGATACTCCACTATGAGGCCCCTGACACTTCAAAGGGCTCTGCTAGAAAATACTCTTCTGCTATGTCCTGGTGTCTTGGTTAGCACTCTGCCAACACAGGATCCCCATTATCCTTCTCATGTAGCTTGACAGAAACTGTTCTGTGTCCACACAGATTATGCCTAACTTTGCTACTATATCCTACTGAGATGGAGAACCTTGGATTGGTTGTCTGAGAGCCAAACTGGCTCTGGCCAAGAATCCATTTTTAACTCAGAAAGGTGTCTCCAACATGCCTGTAAGTGATGGTTAAGAAAAAGTAATATATATTAGGTTAAGCATGTAGGATACCTGCCCCAAATATTTTGCATGTCTGGTTTAGTTTCTATTGAAAGAAATCCAATTTGCACACTGTGGGGCCATTCTGTGAGGTGAAGTGAGGCATATTAAGGGTGGACCAGCAGGTTCTCTTCAAAAAGGCACTCCCTGATCTGAATTAAAATGCTTGTATGAGCATAAGATCCTCTAAACTTCCTGATCCAACAACCTTGTCCAGAAAGGAGTTCCACAGATCTGCTGCACAAATAATTATCTGAAATATCTCCTTTTTGTTTGCTTTGCAACCTGGCCGTGACTAGTGCCATTAGGCACTTAGTTCTTACACTGGAAGAAATGGCAAACAATCTGTATTTACCACTTTCTCATGATTTAGGAGCTCTCTACCTATTCCATGCCCTGCAAATCTTCTCTTTTCCAGGCTGAATGGATGCACATGCAAAGTCCTCCTAATATGGGAGCTGTCTGTATCACTGACCATGCCCACTGCTCTTCTCTGAACAATCACAGTGCCAACGCAGCCTTCTGAATGAACGTGCTGTCAAACACAGCTTACACAGTAGTATGCAGTAGTATATACTTGCTGTTTCAGCCTCTATTCATTTCCTAACAGTTTCAAACATATGGTTAACATTAATGCTTCCTAACATTTGCCTTCTTGATCAGCCCTGACCTAATGCACTCATGAAACCATCTGTCGTTATCCCAAAACCTTGTTCTTGAGTGGCAACAACACATCCTGACCCTAAAAATTAACAAGAATTTACAGTCAAGTCTGTCATAACTGGAATAACATTTAATGCAATAAAGGAATCATTTTCCAGACCCACATCAGTAGCAAGAAAAGCTGCTATTAACTGGTCTGCAAGTTGTTTGTAGCCATCACTAATGGCCATTTCTTGCTGCACTACAAAATCATCATCTAATAACAAAACTCTTAATCCTAGTCTCCTGGAATTTTACACACTAACTCTAGCATCTGTCCCATTTTCCCTTAATCCGTTCTTCTGGCATGTGTGTGCCAAAAGGAGGGATTATCTGCCTAAGGATTTTACACCCTTTACAGTACATTCCAAGTGAAATGATCAGGTATTGCCTTTACAGATACAGAACACCTATTTCTAGCAGACATCAGACAGAACAAAAAAAACCTACTAGGAGTTATGCAACTTCTTTTTCCCCCATGATCGTTTTGCTTCAAGTCACAAAGAATTTAAGCTGAGCTTTTCAAATACATGTGTTTTGTGTGTACTGACTGATTTGGCCTAAGCAGTGCTTCTACTGATCTGTGGGGCACCTGGAACTGCAGAAGGCCAAGTTGTGACACACGTGGTTTGTTTATAGGGGCCTATCCAGAATATGCAGTTCTTTCAGCTTATGAAGGAGGTCAGACAGAGCCAAGGCAGCTCTCTGTGCCTTCCTGCTGCAGCTAAACCTGCCTACCTAAAGGGCTGCCTTCTTTAGAACTGCGATGCCACAGTGACTTGTGTGATCATGTTGCCCTGACAACCAATGGAGATCCTCTCTGCAGTTAATCTAGCAGACGTCTGTAATTTTGAGACAGAGAGCCCTGAGTTTCATTGCTCACTGTCACTCACATTTCCTACCTCCCAAAAAAAGCAAGAGGTTTATCAAGATCAGAAGTGAGTTGTACGAACCCAGACTGTGGTGAACAGGCATTACTGTTAACGTTGCATCCCTTTACCTCAGCTGCCTGTGAGGTACTGTTGGAGCACAAACCAGTATGTGAGAGTCTGTCTCACAGTCTTGGAGTGTTTTGATTTACAAAAAAAAAAAGTCAAAGAAAAAAGACTGTACACATACCTTCAAGACAGTCCACTGCTCTACCACAATTGCATCATAGCCCTGCGTGGTTTTACTGTCTTCCACAGCAACATCTTCAAAGAGAAATACTCCATCCATTGTCCCGTGTAAAGAATCTGTGAAAACACAGGGCTGTTTGTAAGCTTTATTGAGGGCACTCCATGTGTAGTGAGGCATCTGAATTTATTATTAACATATTCTTCCAAGGATGTTACTAAACATCCTTGTTCACAAACATTCTCTAACAGTCCAGCTCTCCTAACTGAATAAGACTTGTATCTCTAGTGGTTCTTAAGAGCAGTCCTACTTCCTAACAGCAAACCTCACTGTCCAGTCTGTTATTCCACCCTTTGCCATCAGAAACTATAGCTCTCCCATTCTGAGTAGGCAAAAGTGATTCAGACCTCATTTCGGCAGTACTGCTCACCTACTTGAAGCTATAAACACACTAAAGACCATGTGTTATGTCAATGTGTTCTTTTCAAGGGGCTTTGAAGGTATACTGATTTTATTTTGATATTTATGATACTGATACCTGTGACTATTCATTCACACATGTCAGAACCCTTCATACAGATCAGCCACTGCAGCTACAGTAATCTAGATGGACTAAGGATGATCTGGCATATCTGAACAGTGTGAAAGAAAAGATACATTCATAACTATTTAATCAATTTATGAAGGCATTTTGACCATCTGGTTTAGTGCCTCTCTGTTCTCATTTGCATTCCCAACACGTTCAGCCTTTTTTCAGACAACACATACTCTTAAAGTTACTCAAGCAGCACTTTCTCCTTAAACTCAGCCACACACTCCATAATCAGCAACCACTCCCATACACCAGAACTTAGGTTTTGTCAGCTGCATGACAGAACAGAACCAGAATAACTGGGAAAAAAACCCCTTATCTTTCTTTGTTAAAATAAGCTGACTGAAGGTACAAAAGAATTATGTTTAGGAAAACTGTAAATAAGCAGGACTGTGCTCTTTACAGAGAAAACTCTTCTCACATTGTCAAAAGGCGTCTTTTTCAGCCTTTCTAATATGCACAATATATTTACCCTGTATGACTGATTATAAAGACCTTGCTTAAACCCTCCCCAAATGTTGTATTTTGCATGATAATTTCCTTACATTTCTAGCAACACTATATTCCTTGAACTGGTATGATACATGTTTTTGAAATGCAGTCACACATGCCAAACTGACTGATTCTTGAACTGACAGGGGAATCTTCTGGATAAGCCTGCTTAGGTGTTTCACCGGGGTCATCCTGCTTTCCTGGTGAATGTTACAAGGTCAAGAAATGCCAGCAGGAAGGAATCACTGCCTCCAAAGGAAAACATATATCAAACTCAGAAACAATTTTCACAAAGGAGGCAGGGAAGAGGATTAAGAGGCTTCTTACCTCTTGCAGACATAATCTCAGTCAACATCTTCCAATGTCATTATATGATCTAAATTCAATTTATTATCTGGAAATAACAAATTTGTTTCAGGCAAACCCTGCAACAGACCAGACTCCTACATTTGGAGGCTTATGCCTACACACACACACACTCCAGCAAGACTGTTGCTGCAGGTGTCAGTGCACAACTCCTCTGTTTCTAATTGCACAGTCCCTTACCCTCTTTTGCTGCTGTTGCAGTTGAGTCACTAAGTTGCAAGTCAGGAGATGAAAATACTTGTCTCTAAACTAACAAAGCTTTTTTTTGTTCACTTGTTCACTTTGGTTTTTGTTCACCAGGAAAAAAGTTGTAAACCACTTACTAGGGATTGTCCTTGAGATTCTCTTGGAAGACTGAAAGAAGAAGAAAAATACTCTGTCTACTTTCACACTCTTTCCACACGCAGGTGTCCTGCAACTCTATTTAAAATAAAGAGACAAAGACTCCTCACCACTACATCAAGGCAGGATTACACATTGCTCCAAGGTGGATGAGCTGGACTACAAAGCAGTAACTCCTGTCATCCAGACAGATTTCTCATCCAAGTGACAAGAACAGACATTTTTGTTGTAAAATAACAGGCCAGATCACGAAGTAGCTGGGTTACAGGTTTGAAAACACAGGGAGAGCAAGCTTCCTACATACCAAAGGGTACAAGATTTAATTACTGGATTTCATTCAAAAACAGCACTTTGTTAGGCCTGACACTACAAATGGGGAACCAACCCAACTTCTGTGAAATACCACATTCCAACACCCAAACCCATATCCAAATCTATTTCAGGATGCATAATGTACAAACAGCCCTTTAATTTTCCAAAGCATGGATGACAGGACAGCACCTAGAACAGAAAGCAGATCCCTACTAGACACAGACACCCAGAACTCGCCCAGGGCAGCTTTATACAGCATCGGTGCATTGCTCCTGTATTGTGAATTCCCTTAATGAAATTCAGTGTCACGCTGTTGGCACAACTGCAGCTTCAGCTCTTCCCCCCCACCGTGTTTGCCAGCTAATTAATAAGCGGTCAAAACACAATCAGCAGGCATGTGTTTACACTCACGCGTAAATCATCCTTTATGTTTCATTCTGCTGCACATTCCACTCGTGCAATCCACAGCTTTCACATATGTGAATATGATGGCACATGTGCAATGTTTTAGAAACCAATAGCTGAGCTCAGGAGACCCTACAGGCAGCAGAAACGTCACTTGGCAGTGCTGAGTTTATGGCTGGACTCATGATCCTAAAGGTCTTTTCCAACCTAAATGATTCTAAGACTTTGCTTCCTTGTTGGATGTATGATGATCACTGTTGAAGGCTACCTCCATCAATCATACAGTCCATAGAGTTTTTTTATGGGTTTTTTGTTAGGAAAGAAACCCATGGAAAGTGAGAAAACTCGAAGGGAAAAATGATGAGGGAAAGACAGCTGCAAATGTAAAGAACAACGTCCAACAGCATGATGCTGGTGAAAAACTTTACAGAAACTGGTTGATGACAATCACTGAGATTTCCCTCTCAACCAGAATCAACCTCCTCCCTCTACCTATCATGCCTCAGTGTTTTAAACACTCATGCCACGAATGCAGACCTGCCAATTCTGGCAGCTCACACCTTGGCTGCACATTTTACTTTTTACAGGTCATGTAACTCTTCCAGAGAAACAGGGAGGCACAGGAAAGAATAATTTGATCATTAATTCCTTAGCATGTGAGGCACTTGGGATGCTGAGAATAACAGGGGAAAGGAGAATGCAGCAGACAGAAAGCTAGCAGGGTCATGTTTTGAAGAAAAGGCACATATAACCCATGCAACACTGTGAGGATCAACAGGAATTGCATGGAAACTCTTACACAGAGGTGTGGAAGTGCAAAGAGATGAATAGATGCACCGAGTTCTATCTGCAGTACCTTTATCACACAGGGGCTCTGCATCTAAGAGCAACTTAAGTCAACAGTCACATGTTCTAGAGCTGGCCTACTAGGTGAGATGCACATGATCCAACAGTTTCAAAGAATCATAGAATAATTCAGCTGGATGGGGACCTCAGGAGGTCTCCAGTCCAACCACCTGTTCAAAGCAGGTTCAACACAACTGCAGACCAGACTGCTTGTGGCTTTATCTAGTTGCATCTTCAAAATCTCCAAGAATGGAGATGGCAAAACTTCCTGGGTAGCCTCTTCCAGAGAATAACTGCTTTCATGATGAGAAAGTGGTTTTTTATATCCAAAAAGGACCTCTTGTATTTCAATTTACATATATTTTTTCCAATCCTTCTACCACACACCACAATCAAGGGCCTGGATCCACCTTTTTGATACTCTTCTTATAGGTACTGCCAGGCACTGTTAGGTCCCCCAAAGCTGTCCTTTCTCCAGGCTGAACTAACTCCCTCAAGTGCTGGTTCATCTTCAGCTGGCTGCCTACTAACATTCCCCCGGACCTTTCAACAGAGCTGCTACCCAGCCAGGCTGTTCCCAGCCTGGAATAGTGAGAAGGTCTCTCCCTTCCCAGAGGCAGGACACTTGTCCTCATGGAAATTTCCAACAGCTCCTGCTGACATGTTTTTCCAGCCTGCCCAGGTTCCTCTGGACAGCACCCAGTTCCGAGGCACATCGGCTCAGTCTCCTCAGTATGGGATCATCCACAAACTTGACAAAAGCAAGCCTCGTTGCCTCCTGTGCATCACTGATAAAATTGTTAAACACAACAGGGCTCTGGATAGACCTCTGTGGTACTCCACTTGTTACTTCAGGCAAAGGGTAACCTATTAACCATGACCCTCTGAGTCTGGCCATGCAACCAGATTTTACCCATCTAGGCTGCATGGTCCTAACTTGGATACAAAAATATTGTGGGAGCCAAACTCCCTTGATGAATTCACCCAAAATGACATCAACTGCTTTCTCTTCAGCCACAAATCGTCATTTTATCACGGAGGACAATCAGTTTCAAGTATCTTTTACTCTTGTTAAATCCATGCTGAATGTCCCCAGTCACTGTCCTCTCCTTCATGTGTCCAGACATGTGTATCAAGAGGACCAACTCAGTGATCCAGCCAGCAATGAAGTGAGGCTGACTACCCTGTAGGTACCTGGTTTGTCTTTGTGGCCTTTTTTTTAAAGATGGACACAACCTTTGCCCATTTAAGAAGACTAAGGCAAAGGAAGCACCTAGTATCTGAGTCTTATCTAGATGAATCTGATCTCTTTTGCATACCCTGATTTAGGATGAGGTGGATCATAACACAAATCCTACTGACTATATCCAGGCCTAGATTTCCATTTACTACATTGGCACTTTGAGGTGTCCACTCATACACATATTCCTGCAGGGCAGATTTTACAGATACATTTATTCAGCTTGATGTTACCTAATCTGTCTACAAAGATCAGTCATCTAAAGCTTTAGATGGTGAGTTGGTCTTTCCAGTTTCCACTGTTTCTCATATAAAGTATTTCCTGATTCTGATGCAGTTATACATTCTTTTGGTAATCTCTTGTTTAACAAGATTCAGCTCCTGGAACATAGCCTAAATTTAGAAGATCCTTAGAAATTCCAAACATTCATCCATTTGCAATAGGGCAGTAAGAAATGCAATAAAACAAAACATCTTGACTTTGCTGTTTGTAGTATCATTTCCCAATCTCTGCTCTTGACCTTCACTCTTTCTTAAAGAAAAGGCTCCAAAAGTAGAGGTCACAATCGATGTCCTTCCTCTGAAAATGTTCCATTACCACTGCATCTTTTATTAAGGTATCCTACTGTGCACAGAAAGCTATTTTCACTGGATTGTATAAATATTTGATGTAGCTCGATTGACAAAAACCTATTTTGATGTTCTTGCTTCTGATTTACAGGAGGTATATGGGAAAAGATTACTTACTTTACCATGACAGCTGTCTTAGCAGGCGACAATTTCCCCCTTGTTGTCTTTGAACTACAAATTCTCCTTATCTAGGAAAACTAACCTTTAGGCTGTTGTTGCTCTCAGTGAGGAAAACTAACTCTCTGTGGCTTTATGGGGCACGTGACATGAATGTCTCACTCTGCTTCATATTTGCATTCCTCCCCCCTTCTGAATCTTTTCACCTTCAGTAAACACAGAGAAAATAATTCCATATGGATGATAAAAATCCTGGTACTTCAGTGGCTAAGGTGACAATAATCGGTCAAAGGCATCACTGGCTCATCTCTGTCACAGGCGGATGACAGAGACAATCAGTTGGACTCTCTTAAAAACCTGACTACTTTCTTCTTCCAAGCAACCCACGTTTTGTTTCATTTGCTTTGTAACTTCCTACTGTCAATGTTTTCTGGCTGGTTGGCTGGCTTTTTCTAGGTTTGAAAGGCAGAAAATTCACAGACAGAATGGTAAAACAAATACAAAAATGCCAGGCACTTAAAGAGCTGCAGTTCAAAACAACTGAAGATGAACAGGCTTGTGATTACTCTGTTAAGGCATCAAAATATAACCTTGACTCTCCTGCCTTCTCACACTGCTGACTGGAGACTTGCTGTTACAGCAAAGAAGGAGACCCCACCTGTTATTTCCTCTCCATTTGGTATTAATCTGTAGCTTGCAGCTACAGTTCCCATTCTCACTAGAAGAGGGCAAGGGTGAATTCCTACGGTCACTTTAGATCACTAGGCAGGATCAGTTTACACCTGTGACTACAGGCAGAATTATCAATTACATGAGCTGGATGAAAAACACCAGCAAGTAACTGAGGTGCAAATTTAAATAAATAACTGTTATCTGCCAACATGAGAACATTCAAGGACCGAGCAGGCTGCTGTTTACCAGCAAAATCTGAATACATTTAATATATGGTATAACTGCATGGTTTACATATTGTGATCTGCCATTGTGTTATATTTCTGTTTATAATTATCTGGTACAATAACAAAAAAGAAACAATTGTTATCAGTGAACTTTAAAACTCCTTTAAAGACTAATTATTAAACTGTTAGCAGAAGGAAGAAACAGATTTATGACTACTGACAATCTGGAAATCTTCACTTCATTGGGTATTCCAAGGACAAGGGGGAAAAGAAGAAGATAATAACCCTGCTTTTAAGTCTAATAAGCAAAATAATGAATTCATACTTTAAGCCAAAAAGAAAACCAGCCCCCAGAACAAAGAAATGTGATCTAGCCAACTAAAGAAAGTATGGTGATACTACCTTAATTTGGAAGAAGATTAATCAGTGAATAAGACCAGCTATGAAGAGCTGGATTGGCTGCCACAGAAGTCTAGAAAAAAGAAAGGAGCTGAGAAGCCCCCAGACCCCTACTTCTTCTCTCATCCCTACCCTGTGTTGTTTGATACTGACTGGCATATGAGTGAAAAAGCTGTTCCATTTCTCTGCAGCATAGAAAAAATTTCGGATTTAAATGATAAAACATTTAACTGCAATTGATAGCAATTTAGAGATATTATTAGTAAATATTCTTCTAACAGCATAATACACTTTTAGAAACTTTGTTTCAGCTTTTTTATTTCAAAACCTGTTCTTCCCGTAACCATAAAATGCTAATCAAAATGTTTATTAATCGTTCATCTTCAGTCACTAATCTAACATAATCCTGAATCTATCCACTTTTACAGAATCTGTTGTCCTGTTTCCGTTGAACTTTATTGCCATCATTCAGCCTACTTTATCTACATCCACAGACAGTTATCCAGCACTTGTCACTCTGGTATCCAAGTACATGAACCTCCCACAGGGCTCTGCTACGTAAATGAACTCTGGAAGTTTAAATAACGGAAAAAATCTGTGTTTAAAACATTTTAGAGTGAACTGACAAGCACATTTTATTAAAAAAAAACACTGAGTCTGATAACTGAGTCTGATAGAGCCAATTAGGTTTGCCTCTGTGCAATTTATATACATAAAGTAAATGACCATTTGTTTTTAAGCAAGTTAACTAGCAATTACAAGGCTTTCCAGGAAGCTGTGTGAAAGCATTCCATCAGCTGAACTTTAGACCTTCCTTTTTTTTTTGCTACTTGTTTGGAAAATGAAAAATTAGGATTGCCTGTTAATTTCCTGATTGACTTTTACCAGAACTGAGTCATATTCCTGTGTTTCATCCTGGGTTCTGGAATCCACTAAGAAGATGCTCTGGAAGCAGCTCCCCTATAATTTTGAGGCATAAACCGACTAATCTTAGTAGGAATGTGCAATCTCTGGGTTATCACATTTCTTTTGAAAAATGCTAAACAAACCAAAATTAGGTGAAAGATTCAGCCATAAGCACTTTAACCATGAAGGATACCGGTCACATAATTTTCCAGTAAAATTAATCCAGCTGCAACTTCAACCTTTTTATGTTCAAGTACTTCCCTTCAATTGTTCTCATGGCTCCTTGGTTATGTCTCTTGGATCTCAACTATGCACCAAAGTCTTTCTCTGTACAGCAGGCTTGCCTTCAAAGCCATGTTGGCCATGAATGTAGTACAGACTGGCCAGAGTACTAAGCTGGACCCAGTGCCACTTTTCCACAACATGCAAAAATCTACAATTTTTAATCCTCCTAAATTAAGACCAACATTTATCCATCACTCTAGCTCAGATGAAACAAGCATAGAAGACAATTTCGTAAAACAGTGTGCATCCAGGCACATGCAGGGTCTCTGCAAGAACTGGAAGTAACTGACTTCTTGCTGGCCAGATAAAACTCAAGTCCATGCACTGACCTGCAATCAAGAGCCAGATGCAGTGTGTGGCTGGACAGCTAAGTCACCCTTCTATTTATGTCATCTGCTTTGCCATCTTATTAGTTTAATTCACTTTACTTGGTACTGTTTATTAACCCTGTATATTTCTGCAATTACAAAATCATCTCTAGTGTGTTTATAAAATACAATACATGATCTGTTTTCCTTATTCAAATGCCAAAATATTTTCTGTTCTTTCATTCCATTTCACTGAAAGAGGCTGATCTAATACAAATCTGCCCCAAGCCCATATTAAAGCACCTCCCAAATGTCTTCTCTTCAAAGATAATGACCTCTAATAGAGGAGAAAGGAAAATAATCACAGCATAATGCTTTCTGTAATTTCCATACCATTTACCATTCCAAGGCTGAAGATGGCGTTTACCAATGAGCCTCCTTTCCTGAAGTGATCTGTCATGTGCTCCAGCCAATTTGCTTCTAAGCTGTTGACAGTCTGCCCATTCCTGGAGATCCTCATAGGGATAGTCACTGTATAATATTGGCTGCATTTTTGTGGGGTTTTGGGCTTGTTGAAGAGAGCGAAGATCTCTGCTTCTACCAAAGAATAAAAAAATGGAATCATGCAACAACCATATCATAAAATTTCACCTAAAACAATCTATAACCCACTGTTTTCCTTTGCCTAATAACACTGTGCAACTGCAACAAATTCTTTAGGATGTGGTTATCTCCTTAATACGTTTCTGCAGAGTCCAACACAGCAGGACTCTCTCAAGACCTAATACAGTATTATGTTTGCTGTAACAGTATTTCTTACAATGGATTCACTGTTGATAATAAAACATTTAAAGACAGGAATACCCGAGTACTAATGCAACATTCCTCTATGGGAATCATCAGTTCAAACAGGAAATCTTACTGCAAATTTAGAAGGAATTGCATTCTGTAGATCATGCCCATTAAAGTATTAAATAACTTGGTTTCAATAACACAAAAGCATGGAACAAGCCAATAGCAGTCTCATCTCAAGAAAACACAATGAATCATTCATGTAGAGAGACTATGGTAGCTGCTTTGTTGATTTACTCTGGATCCAAGCCAAGGCAAGAAATTAACACAACAGGAAATGAATTTCAAAAATTGAATTCTGAAGGGTCTTAAAAATTAGAACATCTTCTAGACCCTTTTACATGTCTCCTCCAGTATATTTTAATTATTACTATTTTTTAGTTACTGCAGGCGAAAAAGTCATTGCTGACAGCAAAGCTGAGCTTTCATGGCCTAAACTGGAATCAACTTTAAAAGCAGATATCCTTCTGAGAAAGGTATAATCAAAATAACCAATAAAGAAATTTGGACTTTACCATTTTATTTTTTAATGGACATGGAAATCAATGGTAGAATTTCTATTGACTTCCAAATGCCAAAAATTCTCCCCAAATATATTAATATAAAAGGTAAAGACATTATATGAAATTCCTCCTTCAATAACCTCCTCTTGTTTCCAACCTATTATATTCTACTCAAGTAAAAGTAAAGAAAGAGATGTCAAGAAAAATGTTCAGATTGCTCTCTAACAAATGTCACTGAGCAAGAAGCAGTGTGTAAATTGAAAAAGATATCAGAAAGGAGATGCTCAGAAACAGGCTGGCAGCACTTGAAGAGAAGAGCTGGAAGCTCATAACCAACATGAAAAGAGACCTAATGATCTCAGACATGAACTGTATTTCAAATAGAGTAGAAAGGAATAAACATTAATGTGAATCCTCTTGCTGTTTACCACTTGTTTAGAAAGAATGAAATTATGATAATCCTAGCTCAGAAAAGCACACACAGGATGTTTCTCTCATCATTTTGATTCTGACCCCCAGAACAGTAGTTTTTGAAAACAGAGATCTTTCTGGTGTGTATTCAGACACTGATCTGAGAAGCTGGACATGACCCAGCAGTGTGTGCTCACAGCCCTGAGATCCAGCCAGATCCTGGGCTGCATCCACAGCAGCATGGCCAGCAGGGCAAGGGAGGGGATTCTGCCCCTCTGCTCTGGTGACACCCCAGCAGCAGTGCTGCATCCAGCTCTGGGCCCCCAGCACAGAAAGGACATTTGCCATGGGTCCAGAGGAGGCCATGAAGATGGTTAGAGGAGTAAGGCGCTTCTCCTATGTGGAAAGTCTGTGAAAATGTGGGCTGTTCAGCCTGGAAAGACCTCAGAGCAACCTTCCAGTAACTGAAAGGAGCCTACAAGAGAGCTGCAGAGAGACTTTTTATCAGGGCCTGTAGTGATAGGACAGGGGGTGATGGCTTCAGACTGAAAGATGGCAGGGTTAGATTAGGTATGAGGGAGAAGTTCTTCACAGTAAGGGTGGTGAGGCCCTGGAAGAGATTGCTCAGATGACTGTCCCATCCCTGGACAACCATCTGGTGGAAAGTGTTGTCTAACCCAAGTCACCACTGACAACAGATTTCACCAGTAAGACACCCTTCAGTTTGGTTCTAAGTAATGCAGCACTTTTGGACATACCATCAGAATATGTGTGCGTTATTTACAGGCAAATATTTTTCAGCATTGCTTTGAAAAGCCTTTTAAAAATGGGGGAAGTGAATGAGCACTACAAAACATTCAGGAATCAAGTGAAGAATCATAAAAAAACTTGAATATTATAAAACCTAAAATAAGGAGCACATTTAAGATCCCACAAATCAGGATCTCACAAATAACAGGAATATTAATTCCTGAAGTTTTATGTAGGGGAGAAGGAGTTCAAAAGTGGTAACTTCCTATGGAATACGTAGGAAAAAAAAAAAACAAACCACCTGATGCTTTCAATCTTCACACTCCCAAGGAAGGATGGAGAACTGGTGCCAAAAACTGAAATACATTTTCCATGGGAGGAAAAGGGAGTGCTGCAATAACAAAAATTCATTCAAGAGTAATAAAGAAATCAGCAGCGTTGTACAGGATTTGGAAAAATTCTACTTTAGATGAGCTATCAAATAAAAGTGCCTTCTCAGACCTTCAGTCTTGGAATGTACTTGCATAACTCAACAATTAAAAAATGCATGAAAAATAAAGCCAAAAAGCGCTCAAAGAAAGATAACTGAGGAAACAAAATATATTTTTAAAATAAACCCTGTTTTCTGTGAAATCAGTAGGAATTCTGGGGTATTACAGACAAAAGCTGGGAAGACTAAAGGTGATCAGCTTCACATCATGCAGAAATATTAAGAACATGGTTACTTGTAGCAAAAGAATTTCAGTATGGAGAGGAATAGCATCAAAGAGATGATTGAACTTGCTAAGTTGACTCTCTCAAAGATAGCATATATAAAAAGAGAAAGACCTGATCTGACTAGACTTGCAGATAACTGATTTTTAACTACAAAACTGAGAGAGGTTTTACGTGTAAAATTCTAGTGTTGTGACAACCCCCCTTTAAGGCTGTGGGCCAGAAGAGATTGTTCAAACAACAGCTATGTTTTGACCCAATCTGGGTGCCCCCTTGCCCAACAAAAACTGAAGAAAGTATGTTGGAAGGTTACTAGAGTGGGATCCAAATTGGACCCAAAAGCTAATTACACCAAACTGCAACAGAAACCAAGACAATACTCAAAGGAGTACAATGCAAAGTCATTCTTGGTCCTATATACAAAATTCCCAAAGGGGAAGGGATTGTTTGACTGAATCTGTGTAAAGCCTTACGAGAATAGAGATAAATCAAAGTCAAGGACAGTACCAGCTTTAGAAATTCCACCTACATAGATTTGCATCCTGTGAGGAAATTAAGGAAAACAGTAAGAGAAATTAGCGTAAACATGGTTTTCTTGGATTTAAACAAACATAGAAAAAAAATGCATTTTGAGGCTTAAACTGGAAACAGAACAAGAATATTTTTCCTTTTAGTTTTCTAAACTATTCTGGTCTACATCCCATTTTGAACTACAGTTCCTGCTACAAAGTAACCTTTGAGCAACAGACACCTTAAGGAGGGTATTTTGAGAACTCAGCTTAGACTCGTGGTCTCTAATGGCATAAAGTGACATTTAAAAAGTGCAAAGCCCACCTGAGCAGAAATATGTCAAAGAAATGAAAGAAATAAAACTACTACATGGCTAAAAAATCTTAAAAAAAAAAAAGAAAAAAGAAGGAAAAAAAAAAAAGGTAAGTGGAAGGCAAATTATTGTGAGCCCCATTACCAAGATTTTATTATGAATTAGCAAACATGAGTCATTAACAGAAATAACTACTCTTTTCTAGTAATTACAGTTCTGACTGAAACACAGACCCCTAGACTGACTGTAGGATACTAGGAGACTTCAGAGTTCAGATCACATAAATTCCTGCTGTTCCTGAGGTGGTTCAATTCCATCTCTCTGTTCACCTGCTACAAAGGGGCTAACTGTGATAAGGCTTTGTGAATTATTCCTTCTATGGCTGCAAAAGCTTGTCAGGCAGATTAGCAGGGCTTTTTATTCACACAGACAAAAAGGGTACAAAGATCAAGAGCTCTCAGGGTATGGCAACAAATACAGAAATGAACCAATTCATCTGAACAGCGAACAAAAATAAGTCTTTACACTCAGGCCATACATATGGGCCATAACAAAGAAGCACCTGCTTATATCATCTCTTCCTTTGCCATCTGACTCATGCTTAGTTGTTGTGAACTGTGTAACAGTGCTGAAATCAGGTTAAGTGGCTCATTTGGGGCATCTTTTCTTCACTATCTCAGTGGTAATGTCCCCGCTGCATCCCCACCCCCAAAAGGAGCTCGGAACGTAATTGAGGCAATTTTAACTCGGCTTTTATGTGCGAGAGGTCACTGCAGTACTTACTGCCAGTAAGTGGCTTTAAACATCGTCCTGGTGTTTCATTCTCTGCGAGTCCATTTGTCTTGTCTGCTGCTCCTCTCACATTCAGGTTCTCACGTTCACGTTCTTCTTCACTTCCCTTCAGAGACTTGGAATTCAGCTCTTCAGTAGCCTGTCCTTCACCTGTACAGCCCTCTCTGGATGTGGCACACTGGTCAGCACTTTGCTCACTCTGTGCTGGAGTACTGCATCCATCAGTGCTGTCTATTTTCTCACCATCCGGTGAAGCATGATCCTCAGGGTAATTTGAAACGTTTTTATTATCTCTTGATTGCACAGAGTTGTTACTGGCAGGTGTCAGGGAGGCGCTGACAAGACAGTTCTTTTGGGAATGGTACTGAGGTATAATTCCAACAAATTTCAAGCCTTGACTTGCAGCATCTTGAATCTACAAGTTGAAGAAAATTAGATTTTTAACTGTCAAGCTGTCTTAGCTAAATAGAAACACAGAAAATAACACCCTTCAAGGCAGTGAGCATGTCATTTTGCTACTTTTGTCCACTACTACTAGAAATTGTCACATTGCATTTATATTAAAAGGTATATTCTAAAGAAGCAGGATGAAAAGTTGCCTAAACCATCTGAAATAATGTGAAAATGGAGGGGGGGAAAAATGGAAAGAAGTGAAAATGCCTCCATATTTCTTCACAAGATAAAATCTGTTTGAAAAGCTTATTTATTATAAAATGCTAGAAGTGGTATTTCTTACAATTTTTTTTTTAATTGATCTTAAGAAATCAGAAAGTTATTATTATATCTTCCACTGTATTAGGTGTGTGATTATGACATTTATGCAAGGAAAAGCTTATTAATTCTATAACAGTTGTTGTTTGTCCTATTTTGGATTGAAACACAAATGGCAAACTTTCACATAATGAGCACGTAAAAGAAAAGCTATTTTAATATACCACTTTTGGAAAGATACAGAACTCAGAAAAAGGCACTGTGACTTGAGCTAAGAAGGAAAAGGAAACGAAAAGGCTCTATCATTAGTCCTTTACACTTCAGGTAAAGGAGGAAAATGAAGGAATTAGATCACAAAAGATCCTAAGAAAAAAAGGATTGGGCTAGTAGTCATGACAATTAGATAAAGCCAGCATTAGCTAACGAAGGTTTGAGACGAAGCAGAAAGAGAAATCCCTTTCAGGCAGACTGTGGAGTCAGCCTCACACTCCTCAAACCCAAGAGAAGTGCGAGTGCGAGACAGACTTCTGTGAAAACATATGAGTGTCTATTGCTTCATTTATCAAAATCCTTCACCAAAATGGCCTCCATTTAATGTATACTGTTCACATAATGCAAAGTCTAAATACACATAAATCTTTCAAAAATAAAAGCATTGAGAATGGAGAAATAATTTCACTTTGTCTGCATAACACAAAATTTCAAAGAGTTGAAATGTCTTAATTATTTGCCTATGCTCAAGTTACATGAACTTCAGAAAAAAAGTTCAGTGGGACTTTTTTCAGTAGCAAGTAAATAGGAAAAATTTTGTATCTTTTTTACTTTTTTAAATTTAAGAGGAAGCTCATTTCTGCATCTTCTCTACATACTTTTTTCTGGTTTTTTTTTAAATGAATAATTTACTTCCTGGTAACGTGTTACTGCTCCGAACACACAAACCTACAGCCAATGCCTGATCAACAAGAACTTCCTCTTTCAAACCACTATTATATTTTCCATGTGAAATTAATTCTTCATTTCACGATCACAGGAATTTAAACAGAGGCCTCCAGGAAACAAGGCAATGGTCTTCACAGGTGTTTAGCCTGGGAAACGTGGGATGCTGACTTAAGTGAAGCTCATTGCTAAACAGGACAATAAAAATACCAATAGCAGTATCCTGGCCAAAAGGGTATCTGTCTACACAGAAGGTTAGCTTTTACCTTGCTCAGGAAGGTTTAAGTGAGTATCAGTGAGAGATGCATTCATAACGTGCTCAATGGTCCAGACTCTCCATTGTAACTCAATTAATACTTTTTTATATTGTTAGTGATAGAGTTACAAATTAATTTCATCTCTTATCACTCATGTACAGACACAACACTACATTTGTTTAGTAGGTTGCAGGGCAGCTAATTATAGAAATCTAACTAGTATGCAACTGTTAGAGAGTTTGAGGACAGTACATATGTGGTAATATTACTTGTCCTGGTCAATAAAGACTGCTTGTCAATCTCTATCAGACTCCCACGCTGTGTTATGGGTGAGAGAGAACAGCTTTCACAGATACTGTAGTAACGTTTTACAGTCTCAGCTTACTCAAAAAAATCTGTGTTTGTTCTAAGAAGTACCTGATGCTGAGGTGCTTCTTCTGAGGCTCTTGTTCTCAGAATAGAAACGTGAGGAACTGAGAACCAAATTACAATCTTACCTGTATAGGCTGAACAGCTCAGCAGGAAGACTGGAAGAAAGAGTTTGTATCTTCAAGGACTTAAGTTAATAAAAAAGTTAATACTGTATACTACAGAACAGAAAATCTTATTTGAAGATGTATTTCAAATTTTCCCAATGACATATGGCAAAACGAAGCATCTCATTATTCTCAATAAAGCCAGTGTAGCAGGAAATGCTACATCAAAGGTGTGATGCAAGCTGCCAAACAGAAAAGTGATGCATCAGCAGACACAGTCTCTCCTTTCAACTTTCCAAAAACCACAAAGAAGATAGCTCTCATAGGAAGTGTAAAGGCTGGACATATTCGAACTACAAGGACAATTTGTTTTTCAGGATCCTGCTGAGAGCTTAAATATTATTAAATTTTAGTTGCCTTCACATCCAGACTGAATGATGCCATCCAATCACATTTTCTTGTCACATTTTCCTGTACTTTAAAGATTACATATATGAATTTCAGAAAAAAACAAAAGCAAAACCAACCCAAACAAATCAACAAAACAAATAAACAAAAAAACCCCCACAAAAACAACCCCACACCTCTGTAACTGGAGAGGTTGTGCCCAAGAGGTACACAGGACAGGACTGTTTCTACAAGTCACCTGCAGGTTTTGGACCCTCTTGAGGCATCCTATACTGGTACACACAGACAGATACGTCTGTCACAGCCTTTTCAGAAAATATCTCAGCAGATGCAGCATTGGGAATCAGTAAGAAGGCGAAGTATGGGAGAAAGAAGGGGTAAAGCCGAAGTGAATGGGAAGAATATGATGCTACTTGGACAGGGTCACCCAAGACATACTCCAGATCAGTAATTAACACAATTACTTGTCTTTATGTGCCAGTTTAGAGCACTAAAAAAGATCTGTGTCAGACTGCATTGTACAACTAAATGAAAGGAAAAAATATAAAAACAACAACTACATCTCTACCACTTTTCACATCAGATAAAAATCTAGATTAAAAATGCCCTTACATGAGTTGATCAATTCTATTTGATGACAATTTTTGTAATTCAAATATACTATATACTTGCCCTTTACATCTTGGGAAATTTTGAAAAGGGAAATTCCAACAAAATTTTTTTAAAAAATACATTCTTTGCTTCTTTCCCCAGATGGGAACAGAAACATTTTAATTGCCTCATAAAGTGCTGCTTGGATGATATTAACCACAAATACAAGACCAGATCTCCATCACAAAAGACGTTATTGTTCAACCACAGAAGCAGAACTTAACTCATTTATTTCAATCTGGATAAACCCCCAAGTGGGTACATCCAAATTCATTTTCAACTGGCTTGCATCAAATTGGATTTATGGCAGTTTAAAAATAGAATCTGCTTAAAGAAGGGGTGAAATTTCATGTGTACAGAGGGCCAAGGCAGTTAAAGAATTTAATGTCAGCCCTATAATTTGCTTGATTAGAAACCTGGCATTTTCCCCAAGGGGGAAAAAAATGACAGATTTAGCCTTTGCTGTCTGCGAAATAAATATCAAATCTCCCACGAACTTTAGAAGGAATAGGAACAAGCACCGTGTCCAACCCTGATGTCACTACCTTAATTGAATTTTAGCTGGGGCACTNATCTTTTTAAACATTTCTGGTTCTTTTGAAGGCTCCCTACACTAATTAGAAAATGGCTGGCAGTCTAAATTAAAGATCTGTAAAACCACACCAGGCAACAGCATGGCTGAATGATGAAATCCTCATTTCTGGAAAGAACTTGTTTTACTCTATAGCTCTCACAGTTACATGAGAACTCATGTTCAAAAGCTCATTTTCAACAGCCACATACAGGTTCTCTTTTCAAATCTATTTTGAATAAAGATACTTGGCAAGTCCATTGTATAGCCCACATATTGTGATTCTGTGTTTCTTGTTCAGTTGTCAGCTGCGTAATAATCTCCTATTGACAGCGAGCATGATGGTACTCTTATAAATATGGAAACTCAAGCATATAGATCCCATGCTGAACAGAATCATACACCTTTGTCATCTTCAGCAATTACTTACAAGGAGATCCTGATCACAACCCCGTGGGATGGCACACAGAAAATCAAACACTTCCAGCAAGTTCAGGGTAGTATTCCACCAAAATCAATACAAATGCAAAACACACAGCAATTTAATGACAAGGATCTCTCTCAGATAAGAATTTCAAACAAATTATTTAGCAAGTGTTAGGATTTTCTCTTAACTCTTTAATGCTAGGAGCTGGACGTTTTTGGGATATGTCCAGAGGAAAAGCAGTTCTACTAATGTCATCAAGGCACTTGAGTTTACAGCAATCCTAAATTGTCTCAAGGCTTATACTTTCTGATGATCTGCAAAAAACCCCTTCCAAACTTAGGCAATAGGGCTGAACATTTCATTAATAGGTTTGCTATATGGTTCATTATATAATAAGGTACTGAAAGAATTTAGTAGTTCCCAGAATTTAGTAAAACCCAGAAACAATTTATGAAGAGCACAAATAGCAAAAATGCTCTTAGAAAAAGAATATTTTCCAGGAGCAAGGAAATTATTTTCTAACGGTCAGATGCATTTAGTTAGCTCTGCTGTGAACTTTGGGGAAACTGCTACTTAGTCCTGCTGATGGCCAAACATAAGGCCTTGGAAACAATAGCTGGTTAATTTTGCTCAGAGCTGTCTATTTAAACCAAGTATGAACTGTCTTAGTTAATAAAAGAAACGCTTGTCTGTCTGTTTATTTAGTTGTTATTTTTAAAAGAACAATGTTAAAGGCATTGTTAGGTGTCACAATCTGCACCAGAAACCAGATCAGTGCATTTCTCTACCTTTGTTTTAGAATTCAAGCAAATCTCCTTTGAAAACAGACAGTACCAGGGATCTTCATGCAAAAAAAGCTATCTTGTGGTTTGAGAAGAATGCTGTGTACTGCATGCCAGGAGTTGGAACTGGAAAAGTATGTTCAAGACTACAGTCTTCCAACTATGTCCTCCTTCATTAATATTTAGTAGAACATGTTTCATCATAAATCCCCCTCCTAGTGTGCTCATTTCTAGAAACAGATGTTTAAAATTAAGACAGGCTTTTAGTCTGCCCCTTATATTTTCCGTAGGTCTCACATGCTCCTTCCTTAGAAGACAGGAAGAGTCATCAAGAGTTTACTGGTTATTTTAAAATGAACTAAGCTTAGCTAATGTTCTAAAGAAGGATTTCATTCTTTCTACATGACTCAAAACTTTTGCAGCTTTGGTATTTTTGCATCTCTAATAACACATTACAAAAAAAGTAGAATTCTGCTAATCAAACAGCAAAGCACCAACTGCTCATCGTTTGTCTATCCTATTACTCCTACAGTCCTATTAGACTGTTTCACTGCTTGCAGATTTCCAAACCATACAGCCTTTCTGACAAGGATGCTCCATTGTTTAATGCATTTTTTTCATGCATTTTTAACCTTTTCCAATTTACAAATTACCAAATCTACCAAATTTTGAATTTGAGACAGACAGTTCATGTTCATGTACACAGAAGCGAATGTAAATGTAGCTTTTAGAAAATGAAATTCCAGTCTGCATTCAAGTTTCCAAATTACCGAGTATCTTCACTATCCATTACATCAAAATAGGCCATGAGGGATAAAGCACTGGAGGGATGCCTTGGAAAATGCTACCATAATCCCAAAGCATTGACCTGCCATTTTAAGATCTCTTGCATTTTCGGCAGAGGCACAAGAACTAGAACAAGGTAGAGAACAAGGCACTGAACAGGCCAGGAAAGCAAGCTTTTCAGTTTTACAACACGTTCCTTGGTAGTAGCCTCTGCAGAAGGGAACTGAAGGCTACAAACAGCACAGGGAGAAATGCACTGAAGCAAAGAGCTACTGCAACTTACTGCTGTGCTGAATAAACCAGAAGGTGGGATCTTAAGGCAGTGCTGCAGGAGATATTAAATTACAGTAAGCGATACGTCTCCTGATACTCGAGCCAAGAAAGTGGTGAGATTAACAACTTGAAATTCCTCTCCAGCTTGCATTATATTCGCTCCTGAGAACAATATAACCATGCTCAACATGCAGTGCAGCATGGTGCAAGTACACTTGCTCCTTTCAGCAGATTTCATTAGATGATAGGTCGTGAAACCAGCCTCATCCTCTGTGGTCCTGCATGTGTTGATTCTTCTCCAATCATCTAATTTTAGCACCTGTTCCTTCACTGAAGGCAAAGGGTGAACATTGCTGGACACATGCTACAAAGATTCGGTGAGTGTGGTACTTGTCCAAAAGGCACAATAATATACCTGTATCCTCCCACCCTTCCCCTAAATCTGAAAAAAAGTCCCGAAATTATTCACATAATTTAGGATTTATTCTCTATAATTTGTTTTAGACCTGGGAAAAACTGCTAGAGAGCAGCCAGCTATGCTCACTCAACCCAAATACTTGATAAACACTTTTAAAGTAAGTCTGTAGAAATTCTGTCCCAGGCTCTTGCTCTAGAGAACTGGCATTTTCAAAATGCAGACCATGTTCTGTGCAGGAATCTTTTGTCAGTAACTCCTACACTAATTGGTGAACATAAGCAAGGGAAAAAAAAAGACTGACAGACATGTATAGTCGATTGTTGTATCTAAAAACCATTTTAGCAACTAGTGATAATGGGATTCAATATGAGTGATTTTAGTCCATCTCTGTTCTAGGCAGTGAAAACAAACAAATTAAAAGGCTCAGGACAACAGGAGTATTTTTAAAAGTGGGAATTCAGTCTCAAAGTTACAGGCTTTACATTTAATTTGCAGGGAATAGTTATTTTATTTTTATATCAACCAAAAAGCGTTTCTTTAAAATCACATTGTTTCATCAAGCCATCTGTTACTCATTGCCAAAATTACAATTTGAACAATTTGCCGGTAATTTATTTTAGCACAATATAAAACATTATCATATTTATTGTTACTTAAAAAGTTATTTTCTCCCACCAGACAGAAGTAGGATCATTAAAAAGTATGTAGTATGTGGTATCAACTACATACTTTATAATATCTATTTTTATCTTGGGCAAGGGGATGACTCTGAAAGCTGCTGGGGGCAAAGGATTATAAAAGCACAACCAGGCTCCTGGGAGAATCCTGAAAATAGTTTTGCAATGTCCATGGAAGATATATATCAACACTACTCTTACAGGGCTTAGTCAAAAGAACACAAGTTGAAAGAAGCTTAAGCAGGAACAGATGTTTCCCTTCACACCAGGCTGTTTAAAATAGAGTATATGCTATTTTTTACCATCTCTTGTTATATATACACTTAGAAAATGTTAACAAAATGCACTTTAATAAATATTATCACAGCAGATTACAAACAGCTGAACTATTGATGTTGACTTTCAAGTTCTGCTTCATGACCACATCTACTGCTAACATCCAAATACTTAAAAAATAAAATAAGGCTCTGTTTGCACTGGAAACATGCAGAAAACAAAGCTGTCAGCTAAGTGCTCAGCCATGGTTTTCATTACAATGCACTAAAGAAATAACATTGTATTGTTCCTTTGCAAATACCCTGGAGAGTAAAGGTTTTGTGGTGGGTTTTTTTGGGTTTGTTTTAAGGCTGGAAATGATTTTAGAAGAGACTGAGATCACATCTAGGTAAATAATCCTAGGTAATAAACAAGACTCTAGAAGGGTCATTTTCTACCCACAGAAATAAATCTGAACTGCTTATTTATTTGAAGAACAAATCTCTGAGCAGTATTAAAGACTCAATTTTTTCCCCTTTCTCTTTTACTGCCACCTGCTCCAACCCTGCAGGAAACTTCTGAACAGACCAGCTACAACATATGTAAAATAAAGAATAATGCTTAGGATTACAATAACCATCTAAGGACCCCTGGCAACAACAAAGCAAACACAGACTCCAAAGAAGAGATCCCTGTAACACTGCAGCAACCAAGTCAAGAAATCCACCAGCACACTACAGTTCTTAAGAACACATAAGCTCATCACTTTGTTCCTTCTAAAAAATAAATCTCAATGTAAAGATTAAGAGATGAAGAATAAGTAATGAAAGAGACGAGAATATGAGAAATGCTATATGAACCTCAGTATTTTTCTTAGCTACTATTAGTAAAAGTAACAAAATTAAATATCAGTAATTTTTGCATTCATTATTTTCTAGGAAATTGCAGATGTTTGTCTTCTCATTTGTTTATGCTGTTAACAAAAATAGTAATATAAATACATATTATTATGGAGACATTGATATGTTTCTCATCTTCCACATCTTCTTGCCATTTCATAATTAGATGCTGAAGAGAATTTAAAAACTCAAAAGCTCGGAGTTCAAAACCATTTCATACTGCTTTCACACAAAATACGGGTTTGTGAAGCCCCTTGTTTTGTTCACACAAAACAAATATTCATTCTGATGTGAGTAAATATGCAGAAAATAAGTGAATCACTCCCTTGATTAGAATCATCTATGGAAAAGATTTTAAAAGTACTTGAAAATTCCTGTAAGTATTTAGCCATTTTTTTAGAGCAGAAACAGAAGTCCTCCTAAATGCTTCAGTCCTGCTTCTATCTTACAACTTTAAAGAAGCTAGAAAATGAACCTGTCTTTTAAGAGCATCGCTAACATAAAAATTCCTCACCAATTAGAACCGTAACACAGATGACTCTCCAGAAAACGATGTGCATGAACTAAGACAGCAGTAATTCTGAAAACTCCAAAACAACTACAAATCAATGGAAGGGAAAACAAAAATCAAGAGAGCAGGAAAAGAAGGATCTCAATATTTTAATTAAATCACCAAAGCAGAGACACATGCAGTGAGAGTGACCTGTGGTTGTTCAGGGAGTGTAGCAGCTCCTTATCCAACCACTACGCCAGTCTCCTGCCTGAGGTTCCCTCCAATGGAGCAAGGACAGATAATGGGCAAGAGGATCAAACTGCTCCAAGAAATGTCTCACTCTTCAGGTGAGCACACCAAAATCAACTACAGCTCAGCAATGCATATTAATTTCCAGTACATAAACTAACACTTGAATCATACTCATACCTCACGCCAATCTTACTCCTAATAACATTTACTTTTCCATAAAACTGTCAAGAGGGCTCAAATACAGTAGATCCTTTCAGCAATGCAGGATGCAAGTTCCTCACTCATGTTAGTATTGTACAGACTTTCTTACAAAACAATTCTCTACTCAACTTGCCCTTGTACCAGAGAGAACTGGGGGTCACTCTTTCAGAGGCCAACTCTAGAACAAGTAGCTGAGTGGCAGCATCCTCGCAATGTGTTTTGTTGGCGGATTCCTCCCCAAGAGTTACCACCACTTCCATGGCCCAGCAGTGCTATTACTGGGCAATAAATACATGTCAAGAAACTTACTGGCAAAGTCACTGCATCTGCAGGAGTCAAAGTTATTTGTAGGATGCTTTGGACTGCAGAAGCCGTTCTGAGGATCAGTTAAGGGAGCGACACAGTGGCAGCTTTGGAGCCAGTGCTAATGATTTGTACTCACTGGACTTGACCAAGACATGAGAGAGGGAACAGCAACGAGCAGATTTGACACACACTGTCTCATCCAGCAGATATCATGGCACAATAAGCACTACAAAGGTGTTTCACAATGGTAGTCCTGTCACAAGTAGAACTAGTCCACCTCTGAAAATGCAACACCAATTATTCATCTGTACTGCCTTAGGTTTGCTCAAAGAAATTAGACTCATTTCTGAAGCAAGTAAGGACAGACCAGCAGAGAGAGATTCCTGTCTAGCCAAAAACACAACAGGAAGATGCCTCCATTTGGATTTCAGTTAAGCTGCACCATTTTTAAACCATGCTTTTCTATGCTTATCATACTTCCTACTTCCCCAGAGAAGGATAATGAGTCCACAGAGACAAGAAATGTGAATCCTGCAATGGTGTCACACTGAAAATAAGATATCACACAAGAATTCCCTCTGACAGTACATTATTAAGGAGATAACCAAGGATCCAAATATGTGCTTCCTAAATTTTAAGATGTCAGAACTGGAGAGAAACGGTGCAGAAAGAATCCTCCATTTCTTAACCTTTAACCAACACCACAAAGATGTGACTATAGGAGTAAAACCTTCTTCCTGTTACAGTTCTAGAGCATGTACCTCAGACTGATACAGAGAGCAGAGGTCATGAGAAACATATTTGGCATTCATATATGATTGTGTATCCAAAAGAAATCTTTACTTGGGATGTCAGCCAAGCTCCTCCTTCCCTTACTTGTCTCCATAGAGTCCAGATAACACTCTCTGATGAAAAAATGTTAACAGGATACACAGAAACAAAAAGCAACTAAGGAAGTAATTAAAGGCTACCCTATCTGACATGAGACACAAGTCAAAATACTACAAAATATGGTATCTTAGAAGTAACATCTCTACTTTCAACAACTTCAGAATAATCTGAGCCTCAGTGATCAAAAGTTCAGATGTTAGCTTCGCTTATTAAAGAGCAGATGAGCAAATCTTCAGTCTCTGTTTTGCCTGAGAACTAAAGACAGGACTGTTAATACCAATACAGAAGTACAGTATATACACAACAGTTTAGCTACTTCTTTCATTGCCCATAAATTATGCATCAAAGACACCATGGGACTGTTTGAGCTCTTTAGGACAGGTTAAGCTGCACTAGATCCACATGGATATCAAAGAACAAACACAGTGTGGTGATGCTGACATATTTTAAAGTACAGGAAACGTGTGCTTTATGCAACATCATGTCCCCACTATTTAAATGTTCCCTGTCTTACCACTGCCAGACACCATGGCAGAAAAGTAGCAAAGAGAGTGGAGAACTGGGACAAAGACCAGAGCACAGAAGTATCTCAGCACAGAAGTTTGACCAGAGAGACTTCTTTGCCATTTTTTAAATGGTTTATATTCAACATTGTACTGAGGCACTTTGTTTTAGTGAGCAGGAAGCATTCTCCAGGTGAAATAACCTCCTTGTCTCTACCACATTACTCTCACACATTTATACAGTTAAAGAAGAAAAAAGCACATATTATTTATGCTGTACACCATTGCAAAACTGTGTTGTGTTTGCAGAAGGAAGCAGTTCAGACTCATACAATGTACATTTTCAATGCAACAAAAAGTCAATCCAGAGAAGTTATTAAAATTCCATCCTTGTTCAAACTCAAGGCAAGTAATACTTGCTCAGCAGTGCACAATAAAATTAATAAAATTAATTTTCTCAGGGTATAGGAAATTTTTTTTTTTTTTGGTAAGTTCAGGGAGAAAATTTTGACTTCTTACTCTGTTCTGACAATATGGCTATTCTATTTGGTTTGGTTTTTTTTAAATACAGTAATTTGCAATACAGTAAAATGGTAAACCTGTGCTAAAAGCCTCTGTTATGAAATGCTTATGAAAAAATAAAGGATTTGCCTATTCAATTAAAGCATTCTATTAATTTCAGTTGTACTCTTCAGTTGGAGAGGAATTATAAGGCTGTTCATTTTTTAAAGAAAGGAATTGCCTTCTCTAACAGCTTTTTGTTACTACTTTGTTTGAAGGACATCCTTTATTTTTCCATTTATTCTGTTTGTAAACATCTGGTTTATCTGCCCTTAAAAGCAATGGATATTTTTGTTGCTCAGACAAATTAGTTAATATGACAATTAATTCCTACTCCCAAACAAGTCTTGTTTCCTGAGTTAGATTTACATAGAAGTGTTGAGACTTTCACAGTGTGTTTAATCAGATACAGTAAACAGCATTCACTTGACAGCAACAGCTTCAAAGAACTTCAAATTTCTCTACATCAAAAAACATCTGAGGATGAGCGACATACTCAACCTACAGAGAAACAGTAAATATACATTCTAGCTATTAAAATTTAAATTATCATCTTTCAAAAAGGCATCTTCATAACCCCATAATCAAATGGCTTCTATCAACAGAAACATTTCCATGTCTAGAAAAACACTATAAAGAGTCTGAGAATTGGATATTTATGGAAATAAGATGATTCCTGGATTGTCATTTTGTTTTCATGTTATCCATACTCTTTCTGAAGTTACAAATGCAAAGAAATTTCCTATTTCAACGATGCACAATTTTGCTACCAGTTGTGACAGTTACGCCTATATTTCTACTCAAAGAACTGAAGAACAAAATCAAACATGTTGAAACTGGTACACAATAACTACACTAGTTTTGCCCAAGTGTGAATGTATTGAAATAATCCAAGATAACGTCAGAGTAGTAACACAATTTGACCTGCAACCATATTTTGGCTCAAATTTTTGAATATTATTATGTGTTCAGAAAACTTCGGTTTGTTCTGATACCAAAATCTATATATCCTTAAGTATCAGATAGTCACAGTTCCATTATTTTTAATCCAGTTCTTACAATTCACAGTAAAAAGGAAAGATTGAAGATGAGTGTAGTCTGTCAAGCTGAGTCCCCATCAAGCTCATAAAGCCTGTGCTGAAGTTTATTCTAAAAATTTTCTTAACTATTATCACTGCAAATGGACTAATGCTAGGGGACTATGCCTACCCACACCCTGTGGCTAAATAAATACACTACGCAGTACTAGTTTATATAACATACAACAGGACACAACAGATGCTGCAGAATTTGAAACAAGCACAATCTGAATCTGTTTTCACTAAAATGGACACAACCTGCTAATTTCCAGTCTGGCAGAATATTATAGTGTCAAAAATAATTTTAAAAAGAAGGCAATAAATAAAGAATTGCAATGTTCTCTTCAAATTCCCCAGTATATATAGTACTTAATTGAAAGCAACACTATTCTGGTTCACAAAACTATTTAGGTTACCAGTACCAACTCTGTCAGTTAAACACCATGTGATACTGAAACAAAACTTAAATAATCTGGGGGTTTCCCTGAAGGTATTTTCACCCTAAGGCCTTTTAGGTGAAGTACTATTCAATAGAATATTTCAACACTAAAATGGAAACTATATATATTGTTTCAACATAAAATATTGCACATTATAGGACCATCTTCTACACTGGTATCAGTTGTGGGAGGTCATTCTCCTGTGACAGTAGAAATTTCTAGGAATAATATGATCAAACTTATTTCTCTTAAGAAGTGTAACTGCTGTGTAAAGACTTAAAATTACAAAACACAAAATTCCAGTGCAGTATTTCAGATGGTCAACATGATACATATCCCTATTGCCAAACTGACAGAAGTAGAAACAGTAATTATAGTGCAAATAAAAGCATACTGTGTTTAGGGGTTTGTGCCCCCGCCCCCCCTTTTCTTTTTACTCACTTTCTTAATAAAATCAGGGATCTCCTTTTTCTCTGAAAGGTGGTTTAAAGAGGAACAGCATTCTACCTCCAACACATATCCTTCACCACGGACGTCACCTTTTGAAGACCTAAAGAGGCAGACAGAAAAGAAGAATCAGTTTCTGTTGTCCCAAGTCAATACCCAGATATTGCACTTAGAAGTATTTCACCTGGAGAGCTAAACTTCAGACAAAACCTTGGTTCCAATATATTCCCCCCACTGAGCTCAGCACAGTTCTGACAAGTGGCAGCTACACTTGCTAGGGATGCAAATCACACCTGGTGATGGGTGAAGAGGGTGGGATGCTTCCAGGACTTCCAGATTTCTTGTTCTGTACAAGAAACACTTTGGCAGCCTGGCATCCAGGGCCAACAGCAAGGAGGTGCACGGGTGATAAAATATACAAAAAGAAGGTTCCAGTGCAGTGGTCTGACAGATGCTCTGGGCCCCACAGGGCAGCCTGATGTAAGATGTATTTCACAGAGCATGGTTCTCTTATCTAGAACCATTCAAAGTCAACATCTAAAAATCAGGGGCTAATTGAGATAGTTTAATCTTCAGTCTTACCTTAAGCTTTGGTTTTGAGAAATGTAAAGCTGTGCCTGAAGTCCCTCCTCTTTCAGAAGAGACTAACTCCTAAAATAATTCAAAGCAAATGGTATTGTCCCTACGCATTTGCTGAACAAATCAGCACTGTGGAAACAAGGTACTGGTCTAAATATGCCAAGGGAAGGTTTGTAAGTTATACTCATTGATCTTCAGAAACAGTCTGCAGGCATGCACTGTAAAGCAGTGCTACTGAAGCAGTTTTCATCTCCTCCAGACTTCCTTGAAAGGAAACTAACACACCTGATCAACAAAGGATATCCAGATAATCACTCGCTTTTTTAGTTTTTCAGGAGAACACATGGAAGAACATTCAAAATAAATGCTAGCCTGTAATTCTTGGGGTTAGTAACAAAGCAGTTCTCTAATACTACCTGGAGAATCAAAATATCTAGTTCCAAACGAAGAACTAATCCTGGCCAGCAGTTGTTTCATGCCTGGGTACCTACAGGACAGGAATCACAGAACGACAAGGCTAGAAGAGACCTCCAAGATCATGGAGACAACCCATGCCCTAACACTCAACTAGACTATGGCACCGAGTGCCATGTCCAGTCGTTTTTTTAAACACATCCAGGGATGGTGGTGAGTCCACCACCTCCCCGGGCAGACCGTTCCAGTACTTATTATTCTTTCAATGAAAAACTTTTTCCTAATATCCAACCTATACCCTCCTTGGCACGGCTTGAGACAGTGTCCTCTCGGAAGAAATGTACAGAAGTTTGAGCTGGCAGTGCCAAGGAAGCAGCGAAACAGCAAAGCAGGGGCTTGGCAGGCTTGCCATGCTTGCAGAAGCAAGCCTGTGCAAAAGGCCTGTTCTGGGGACTGGGATTGTGTGACACGTAGAACACACTTCAGCTACAGATGGTCCCAGGGGCTTTCCCGAGACATTAACAGCTCCCCAGAGCCAGGCGATGCGTAGGCTGCTGACTGCAAACTGGCAGTGTTTCCTAGGCAATACTGCAGACATTTGCTATATTTGATCCTCCCACTTTCACACAGGCTACACTCTCACTTCACTTCTCTTATCTTAATACCTGAACAGGTGGTAGCAGACTCTGTATTGCTTGGTAACACTGAAGGCCTTTCCCTATCCGTTTTTCCTTTGTTTTCTAGGTTCATCTTATAACCTGTGCTTCCATTCTCGACTTCATTCTGAACAAAAATTTTAACAAAGCATTGGTATTCATGAAAATTCTCCAAACATCTTTATAGAATTTACACAAGTCATTATTGGGGGACTAACAGTATTCCACCACTACTCTTCTGCAACAGGCACACAAAAATTAATTTAAGCAGTAGGAAGAACTTTGTCAAGAACAGAAAAAATCATTTTGAGAGGGACAACACATGTACTGCAGACAACTATTTTTGCTGTTCTGAAATCCTAGATAAAATCTATTCTATGCATATTTTCTGCCACAGATGAACTCGAGAACATAAAAATAAACTTTAGAAAGTCTCCCTGTGAGCGTACTTACAATTATATATACCTTTTTTTTTTTTTTTTATTTGAGTATGACTAACAGGACAAGTAGCTCTGATGTTATCTAGCCATGCTCCAGAGAGAAATAATATGAGCTATGGTTCTCTAATGCTCATGTGATCAATAAACCATCAAAACTGCCACTTGATACTGGAAAGTTAAGTCCACACAACATCAAGCGAAGCAAAGACAACTCTCCAGTGCTTTAGCTGTTGTACAACTACAAACCAGAACTGAGTTACCAGAAACAGGCAGCAAGGAACCAAGCCTTTTTAGACAACCAATCCCATTTTAAGGGATCAACTGCAAAACTCTACAAATGCAAGGAAAGAGTATCTCCACTACTTCCCTTGCTGGGCTTGTGTACTCATCACAGCCCCCTTCCAGCCCAGCTGAGGAAGCAACTCCCTTCCAGCCCAGCTGAGGAAACCACTCCCCTCCCAGAGACTCTGAAATACCACAGCTCAAATTCAAAGTTAAGATGTCAGATCCCAGAAATTAAGTATGTGTCATGCTATTTTTGTGCCCACTCATTTGGTAAAGGTTGTTCATAAGTCTAGCACTGTTGCAACCCACATGAAAACTCACTGTTCTAATTACTCTCAAAGAATGAGAAAGACTATATTTTAATGTTTAAATCCCCTAGATACCTGAAAAAAGAAATCCTTTTCAACCTGTATTGGTGAAGTTTACAGACAGGTGTAAGGAAGAGAGAAGCTTGCCTTGAACCACTGTCTAATTCCTCTTCCCCTGAACAGCTCCTGACTTCTGATTTTATGCAATTTTTGAGGACCTACTTCCAACCTCTTTGAAAGGAGTAAGAGTTATGTGAGATACAGATTATATCCATAAAAATATAGTGATTATTACTACAGCTGCTTAAAATGTCCTGTTTGACTCCTTTAAGAAGCACTTACTTTAAAATACACTTGCTGCCTGAAAATATTTAAATGCAGACAATGAATTCCTTCTCTAAGAGTTTGGAGGCTACCTTGGCACTAGGCCTCATGAAAGAAATGGCATCAAATACAACTGCACTCTGTTAAGAACATTGTTTTACAGAACACACTTAACAGATCCTACTAAAGGCCATAAAATCCTTAGTTACAATCTTCCAACAGAACGACTATATTTCCAAGAAGTATTTTTCCATGCTCTCAAGTAAATTATGTCCATATATGTTAAAAGCAAGTCTTTGTCTATACTGGTAGTTTCCACCCTTTTAGGAAAACTTTAAAAGCCTTTTATTCTGTCAAAAACAAATGAACAGAACAAGAGCCATAGCTTTTCAGATGAAAATAATAAATAGCTGTGGATGTCACAGACCAGAAAAATAATTTTCTGAGCAAAGCTAGGTGGGCAAGAAATTGTTTCCAGTCTCTATGCAGTAAACAATGCATTTCATGCAAGTATCACAAAGTATTTCATAAATATCACAGAAGTCTCCCATTAAACTCTGAATATTATTAATACAGCCATAGAGAAGTAGATAATTAAACATACAGTCACATTCTGTATTAACAGAAATTAATATCGTTTTAGTTTTCTTGATTTAATGAGACTACTTTTAGGACCACTTTCATTAGAAACTATGAAATAGGACCTCCACAAAATGTACATCTATCAAGATCTCATAAGTGATGGGAAAAGTCCAAAGAGTACAGTGCTGTGCACTTGCATTCCTCTGCTCTCTTCTGAAAAATGACTGATGTCAATTGTGAGAAATAACCCAATAATCCATACTCTGGAGTCTCTTACTAGTTTTATAGCACAGGATGTTACTGGAAGTCCAGCGTATAAAACATTTTAAAATTAAAGCAATAGTTTTATGTAAAGTTGATTTTCACTTTCCTATCATAAAATATTTCTCAACAAAAAGCAGAAGAGAAAGAGAAATGCTAAGATCAGTTCAGTCAAAAAAACAGTGTAAGCTCCAGCAGTTCTAAAGATCTTTTTCTTCTGGATGCACAGTCAGCAACTTCTTCCTTTTCTTTTCATCCTAAGTTGGAAAATTCAATGTTCCTTCATTACCCGCAAACATTTTGGGATTTTGTATCACCTTTATTCCTCTAATAAAGAAAATCTCTGGGTTAATTAAAAAAGGTCCAGGCCTGAAAGAAGCACAGCTGGATACACCAATGCTGTACCCTTCTCAGAAGCCAGGATGAACTGGAGAAGCTGCTACATCCAGACTCATTACAACACCCTGTACTCACTGTAACACCTTGTGGGATACCAGAGAGGGAACAGAAGGGACAGAGTGAACAATGCCAGCACTTGCCCTCCAGTGAGGACGGGCAGCCTCCTGCCTCCCACCCCAGGAGAGGACAACCACTGGTTGGCCATGGAGATTGAAAGAAAACTTCATCGTAACTTACACACTCTCGGCTTTCATTTGTTTTGATTCCTTTGTTATACATCTCATTCTTTGTTTATCTTGAACAGTTTTCCTGAAGAAGGATTCTTCTGTCACTGCAGGTACCCCCCGTGCCCAGCACGGACAACCTTAACCAGGGGATGGCAAAGAGCTGAGGTGGAATTTCTGATGCTGGGCAGAGGGACAGCATTCACAGGCCCAGTGGGGTGAGGGTAGAGGCTACCCTCAAATTTACCAATATGGAAAAGGCTCAGGACCACAGACTTCCAGAAAGTGTCATCCTGAACCATAAATTGGGCTTCTAGTGCCACTAAACAAGATGATTATACATAGAATAAATAAGATTTTAACTTATAATTGGAAGTTCACTGGCCAAAAATATGTTAGGATGGTTGTTTCAGTAGGTTGTCATTTCCTGCACAGCTGTTTGCTGTTAAGCACCATTTCATGGTAGAAAAACCATAACCAGCTGTGGAGAACCAGTAACTTACACAGTAACTATTTAAGCTGACAACTTGGTGTCTGTTACAAACTGGATTTTCAATCCTTTTCAGATACAAGAAGGAACAGAGCAAGCCAACATTTGGTCCTAATCTTCCTGAAGTTCCCTATGCCCGTGAGTTCAGCAAGCCAAAACACACTTGTAAACTCCACAGACACTCTAAAATTACTGTTTCAATATGATGATGCTAAGAATGCAAGTGCAGTTTTGAGATTTTCCACTACACAGGAATAGCTCTACCGTTCAAATAGAACTATACATTCATAACAAATTGGTCTACATTACGGAAACAATAAAACCACACCGAAGGGATTAACATGAGCAGCTGGTATCTCTACGATTTCGAGTTAAAAATCCAGCAGAACTACAGTATCTGAAAAGCAAGAACCTAACATCTAAAAATCCATAGGTTTTATGATGTCCAGCCAAAAACCACACCATGTTTAATAAAAATAAAAGCAGGTATATTGCACCGTAAGAGCCTCAAGTCTAACCCATGTGACTCTGTTTTAACTTTATTACCTAAACATTTTCTTTACTATAGGAAACCTTATCACTGGGATATGTATTATTTGTTACTAAAATTTATAAACTTTTTTAATGACAGTATATAGAGTTTCTTGAGACAAGTTTGGGCACGTATTGATACACAGGCATCTTTAATGTGCAGTGTTTATAACCTTCAGAACAAAGATGAAAGAACATTTATTTTGGGTCACTGTTAAAAGTTACTGTGAGGAAATATGTATTTCTTTGAACTTGTAACAAATAACAAGCTTTCAAAACTCAAACCATTGTCCTTTGAGCTAAAGGAAGATATCTGTTGACTCTTGGGTATGGAATAAATATTATCTTTTCATTAAGTTGAAATCAGCCTGCTGAGAGCAACAACACACTGTATTTGCACACAAACCTGTCTGATCCTAATGCTCATGAAGATAAATTCAGACATTTGACATCCACAAGCTTAAATCCTACATGAAAACCAAACAGACGCACACACATATGCGTTTATATCCAAAATAAAAATATATTGTATCAATGCAAAGTACCTACTCTCACCAAAGTGAAAACACCAAAGTGAAATACCAGCAAAAGCAGGAAACTGTAAAAATCTTGGTTTACTATTAAACTTTTGAACTCAGTCTGTCAAATTCCTTTGCAGATAAACAGAGTTCTTGTTATCCAAGTGATGATAGTTTGCATTTTGTCAGGACTAACAGATACAGGGAAATTACAGAAATAGAATTAGAATCATCTCATCAAGTGAATCTCTGCAACACCTGACACCTCATTATTTTTCAGAAAGGGAAAACAGCTGCAAAGCTGTGTGAAGTAAACACAGAAATTTATAATATTTAGAAACTCTAAAAAATTATGGTTACATTATACTACTTAGTCTGTTTCTGGACAGCAATGTTTCTCTGTTAATTCCTTTACTGACTGCAGGCAAAAACCTTAGATGGTATGCTCTGAGACATAGATGGCACAATGGAGACAAATTCTTTGGAATATCATTTATATCTCCTGCTTCTCTATCATGGTGAAATGAAGCATCTGCAAACATGTCAAAACTATTATAAGCACACAGTTTATGAGCCCAGGCCCTGTATCTTTCCTGATGAAAGAGAATGGAGGTTACTTTCCAGTGCTGAGTACCTAGAAAGGGACACCAAAACATTACAACTGACATTGGATTTTGAAATTTTAAGATACCAGACAGGGGTATCACACTACAGCTTGCTGGGAACAAGTTAAACAGCTTTGTGCCATGGTTTTGTTATAATTTTGTTCCAGGGCTGACTTGGTAATTTCTCTGCAGGATAATCTGCAACAGCCACAACGCTGTACAAAATAATAACGCACCCAAGACACCTACACAGAGAAGTTAAAAGCAAAAAGACCAGTGAGTGTGGAAATAAATGGCCAAGGAGAAAAAGGTTATTGCACACACAAAGAACTACTGATTTCTGTTCCTCTGGGGAATGTAAACATCCATGTTACTCTCCTCATCTTGGTTAGCCAGAACCTCCCAAACACATGGACCTTCCCCCATCCCTTCTATCAGCAAAGACCCCACTGTCACACATTCACGCTTTTCAGGTACCATCTTATATGCCCTTTTCTGAGTTTCTAAGTGTAAATCAGTGCGAATATACTTTTCTCAAGTGTGAAAGTGAACCAGCAGGCCACACCTATACTTCACACTTGGAGCCTTCCCTTAAATCAGAAAAAAACTCCCGTAAAAACCTGGGCTCAAAGAGTTTTCTTCACATAATTGATACAAGATTCTTCAAGATTTCTTCTTCAAGAAATCCATGTATCTCAGAACTCAGCACAGACAACAGAAGACAACTGCTTTTTAGTTAACTCCACTGAAATTTACGGGGGAAAGTATTCACAAGCACTGTAATTATTATTCTTCTATCCGACTCCATTCTATTTGACTTCCAAACCACTTTCCAATCACCTGTTAAGTGTACACCATGCCATTAGAAATATTTAAATTTATTATATTAAATCTAATGAGAGCAATGGCAGAGTTGTTTAGCCACTTGGCAGACTACCTTCATGCCCAGTGACTCTAAAGAATTAAACGCTCCTACATTTATTTCATTTACTTTAATTGAAAATGATGCTTTTTGCACTGCAAACAATTACACTGTTGATTTTTTAAAAAATCTGTCCCTTAATTTCATATTTTCCCTAACAATTCCAGTGGGTAATAATTGGTTTTCAACATATATATTAGCTTCCATATATATTAAGAATGGGTTTCCTCAAACATCCTACAGCAGGAATGACTCCTATTTCCATATTTACCATAAATGATTACATAGCCAAGATAACAAAGCCAGAGATACCAGTACAGATTAAACAGTAAGCTATAGAAGTGACTTTAAGAGTCACCTTAACGTACAATACCATTGCAAATTCACACAGAGTATGTTTTAACTACAGGACAATGGCAAAAATGGCTAAAAATAACACCAACAGGTACTATTTCCAGGAATTCTAATGTATAACATGCCTCAGCACCGCCTTTTCCATTTTATTGTTGAACAAATTCAGGCACTGCAAATCTCACTGACAGCAGCAGCATGGTGTTCCATGATACTCATCATCTGCTGCAGCTGGCCTAGCCTCTTCCTACCTTTGGAGACGCAGAGATATAAAACTAAGTCCTTAAAGCACAAGTCCACAGTATTAATTTTCACACATAAAACTGACAAAGAAAGGTACAGCACTGACTAAAGATTAATTCAAGCGCTCAGTTCTGTCTCTGTTTACATGGAATTGGCACTACTGTAGGCACTAACCTAATAACTTCATTTCTGTTCCGTTCAGGGAACAAAAAAAATGGAAGGTAGAAAAGCACACTTGGTATCTGCCAGACAATGAACAGATGAAGTACAGAGTGTTGGAGCAACCCGTGGGGAAACACCCTCATCCATGGTGAAGAAAAGAGCTCCTGGCCCAGGTGTTTCGCAGCAAGTAGCCAGGAAGCCCAAGGGTGGGCCCTGCACCAAGGTACAGAGTTTTTTATGACTCCTTGGCTCCCCATGAACACCATACCAAAGGGACTGATTTACACTCCACAGCATAAATGATGCTACTAGTGATCCTACAACTGTGGCTCAACTACTTTTCCTCCTAAAATATTATGACAGAAATAAACACTCATCTGATCAACAACTAGCCTAAGCAGACCTAACTTCTACCCACGATATGACTGCTGTATACAGAGACAGCCTTGAGATGACAAGACACCTGACAGTCCTCAGAGGAAAAAGTAGAATTTAATCATTATCAGCAGTGTAATGAGAAAGGTTAATTAAAAAAATTAACAGTACATCTTTTTTTTTTTTTCCATAGTGTTATATATTTTTAATCCCCAGCTGTTTGTGGAATGACATAAACTTGCAGTTCAGATACAGGTGGTCTCTGTGCAGGCCACAGTCATCTGAAATCTGTGCAACACCCATCTCTCTTCATAGCACTTGGCAATGCAAATATTTGTTGCACCCACACACTATGAGAGAAGCTGCTCCCATACTCTCAGCCAAACTCAGGAACATTTAAGCTACACGAAACATCAAACTGATGTAATTTCCCTTTCTGGTACTTGTTTTTTTCCTGCTTCACCACGTCTCTTCCGCTTCCCTAGGCAGTCAGAAATGACAGATAAGAGAATGCAGAGAAACGGACTGTGAATGTAAAAGGAAATTTAATTGGTTCAAGACTCTCTACTGTCTTCAATTTTGTGCAGTCATTTACAGCTGTCTAAAGTGTGTGAATCACTGGCACCCAAGTGAGTGAGCAGGCTATTAAGACTTTGTACTCTTCCACAATCATTCTGCACAGATGTAAACTACTGGATACAGTATGAGAGCAGTGACACACTGAGCGCTCTGGCTTGAAGACCACATCAAGAAGGAAGCTGCTCTTCCCTGACAGTCTTCAGAGCTCAGACCTGGAAGATGTTGAACGCTCAGACCCCAATCCAATAGAAGCCCTTAAGTGCTTACTTAACATTACAAACTCATGCATGTAAATACTTTCATTGCTTGCAGCAAGGTATTGCATAGGCAGGGAAGGCAAGGCCCCAAAACCAGGCAAGCTCAGCACAACATCACTCAACAAGTCCACTGTTCAGAAAAACATTCTATGTTTTGACCATAAAACTGGAAACCATGTAAACAGTGTATCAGGCAAGGCAGCATGAAGTTCTGTACTAATAAGACTATAATCAAGTCAAGGTAAATTAAGAGTTATTTTAGAAGCTCAAATTGCCTGTGACACCAAATGCCTACATGTACTTGCAAACAAAAAGCAGAGCTTTTTTCTTAGGTCAGAGGCTGAAGTTCAACCCTGTCTGTAACTGCTACCAACTGGCTAGCAGGCTGTAGCAAATTGAATGGTGAATGGTTTACTTTTTAAATAGAGGCATAAAACAGCTACATCCTTTCCTCAAGCATCAGCACAAAGAGAGGGACTAGGATTGGCAGACGAAGTTTAATTATCTGCCAGCCTTCAGAACTGGTCACTGTAAGAAGGGCTGGACCAGGAAATGCAACCAATGTAGGAAACTAGAGAGAATGACTGCAACAATACAGGCATCTGCAGAGTTGGGGGTGGTCAGATAATATAAAATTAGGTTTTAAATCATTAACCAAAAATCATATGTTTACAAATATCCATATCTCCATTTTCTTCTTGGCTATTTAACAGCACATCCTATTGATTTTTTTTTTAGAAATCACATTAAATCATAAAAGAACAGAATTCCTGTTTCTTTATTCATCTCCAGACTTTGATTATGTAAAATATTCTTAATACATTTTAAGAAATGAACAAAGCAGGAAAACAATCTTTTTATTTATGGAGTTTGCACCAACTAAAAATTGAAAAGAACTTGTATTGTTTAGAGGAAAGAAGGGCCTAAAGTCTACACATAAATTTAAGAAGTATGCATTAGTACTCCAGTTCTCAAATTAATTGCATTAACTGTAACTGTCTAAACACAAAATACAACTTTGCTAAGCAAACAATTCTTCTGTCACAATTTAATCTGATACATTCTTAAAGGGTACCAACAAGACCATCCTCACAAACTGTCAGGCATAGGGCTTGTTTGTTTGCCTCTCATGACGACACATCCCAAAATACAGAGCATATTTCAACTTGTTATTCTCCAAGTTGCCTGCCAAACTGCAGACAAATTGTAAACATGAAGAACATGTTAGGCCTATTCAAACCCACAAAAAAAAAAATCAAGTCTTGCACAGTAAACTCTGCTATAATTTCCTGATGTAGGTCAAAACGCAGCAGGAAATCGCATTGTCTATTTTTATCCCAGTTCACTGGAAACACTTTACCTTTCTGTTTTCTTGATAAGCACAGCCCTGAAGATTTGTTCCTGGGGAGTTTTCTCTTTTTCATCAGTTGGTTGCACAAAAGGGTGGACAGCAGCCAAGACAAAGCCCTGCTGGTACAATTCTTGCAGCTGAGCTGGAAGATCACACAAGGAGGAGAGCTTGATTGCAGATGATCCTGGCAGCTCAGCTGGAAACAAAAAGAAATTGGTCAATAATCCAACACTGGACTATCATGTATTTTAAAATCCAGGCTTTTCAGAGTCAAGCAAGATTCACACTGATCTACAATATTAACACCACAACTGACCTTTCCTGAGACCCATTCCGTATTTCAGATTTTAAGCAGGCAGTCCTTCTTGGCAAAGGACTTGTATTACACAAGAGACCGGTGCAATTAAACAAGAAGTCAGATATATTAAAATGCCAAATTCACTACACAGTCTGGCAGAGATAAAGTGAAGAATTTAACAGAAACAAGGCAGTTGGTCAAAAGATATTCTAGGTTTTAGTAGTCACCATAGTAATGCAAGTAGAGAAGAGTGAGCCATGAGTCAAACAACACAAAACAAGAGAAAACAGTCAGTCAATGAAGGCAGAACATGTCAAATTCAAAAGCTATAAAAAGAAGCATCTATATAAAATCAGACTAAAAGAACACTGATGCAAAATGCTGGTGAGATTGAATATTTGCCAATACATCTCAAGAGAATTTTGTAGGTATATTGGCAATAGGAATGCTGAGTGATGCATACCTATAGTGATGAGAAACCTTTTAAAATAAACACTAAATCTTATACCTCAGGGTTTCAGCAAACCTCTACATATTAGAGATGAGGATAAGACATAGTATATGAAAATAATCCTTCCCCAATCTGCTTACTGTAGGGTTTTATGCCTTCCTGTCAAGTATTTGTTGCTGACTCCTGTCAGACACTTGACATACACGTGGATATTTCAGTCAGTACAGCAACTGCCCTTATTTCTTTGGAGTCTTATGGGATTCAAAAGAAAATCCCAGATATCACCTAAAACAATCTTCTATTCTCTAAGTCAGTAATTCCTCATACACTTTTCCTATTTTATGGGAAATGACATCTCTCTATCCTGACCTTTGCCTCTTCATTTCCATCTCGCTTGGAGGATTATTTATTATTTCATCTAAACCAAGCCAGGGCATACAGGGTGGTGAGGATCTGGATGTTCTTCCCTCCCACTGAAACCAAGAGGGAGGGGATGCTGCAAGAAACACAGCAGAGGTTCCCAGCACCTTGCAAGCCTCTGCTAAAAAAAAAGCACTGGAGAATAGTTTGTATGAAAGAAGCCAGCAATGCAAAATAAGGTTTCACTGTATTGCTTTTTTCATCAAACCGTATGGTTACCCTTTATGAATAATTTAAGGAGTTATCAAAAAACTAATAAATATTCAAACCAAATAATACAGAGGAATAATTTAAATAATAATAGGATAGATGTGCTTGGTATGTTTTTTTCTTCATATAAGACCACGTTCCAGAAGGGAATAATGGAACTTTTTGACCAGGAATTTAAGATGTAGAATTTTTTATTATTTTACAAGCAAAATGAGATCCAAGCAACGTGCACACTGACAGACAATAGGGCTCTACCTTCTACAACTGCATACAAATCACTTCAGAGTCATAAAAAAAGATGGCACAATGAATAATGCAAAATAAATAATAAAAACAACAGTTACTTACTGGAGCCTACTGGGGATCAAAGTAGGGAAACACAGATTTTACAACTCCATTTTTCCTCTTGTGGCTCAGAGACCCCAAATATTTTTTACTACACTGCAAATAATTAATTTCTAAATGAGAGGTTTACTTCGATACAACAGAATGACTAAACACTACTCAGTACTGTTAATTCTAGTCATGGTGCTCCAACTTTCAACCATCATCTATGAAAACTGATGTTGGTATATGTATGTAGTGTCAGGATTCTTCTGAGGATAGCCTGAGTAAGATTAGTAAAAAGTCTAGTCACTTACATGGGAGACTCACTGCTTCCTCCTAAAAGCTAAACATGAAGAAGAAGTGTGAAAATGCACATAATTGGAGCCTTGGGATGTAACTTGATTAAAAAAGAAATGCCACAGAAAATAGAGATGGGTAGGATCATCCAGCTAGTCCATCCTACTACCTAGAGGCGGGATCAGTTCTAGTTTAGTTATCTCTTGGTTTTTCTCATCTATTTTAATAAAGCTTCAGTAATGGAAATTCCACAAGCCCCTGAAGTCATTTTTCAGTACTTCTCTATTCTTCCTATTCAAAACCCTTTCCCAGCACATGGCCTAATTTTCCCTCTCTTAAACTCAAGATTCCTGAACTTCCACACTAGAGTATTTCTTTTCTGCAACAGCCTTTTATAATTCCTAACACCATTCATGCCTTAATCTTTCTTTACACTGTATAAATTCAGTCCTGTCAATGTTCCTGCTCTCATGTCTTCTGTATTTCTAAGTAACTTTTGATGTTCTCTCCTGATTCTCTTCAACTGGTCCACATTTTTCAAGTATAGTACCTAAGTTTCACCACAGTGATCCAGCACAAGCCTCACCACTGCTTTGTAGAATGGAAAACTCTTTAACACTTACTACATCCTCTGTCAGTTTACACCAGCTAGGGATAAAAAACCAAAGGAAATTCTTCTCCCCACAACTAACAGTGACAAATTTTCCTGTTCTAAATGAATTTTAGGGCTTTTCCTGTCAGTTTTCAAGGGCCATTCTGGATTTTAACTTTCACAGTATGAACAACACTTCTCAGACTGGCAAACTGTAATAAACATACTCAATTGCTGGAATAATTAATGAAAACAATGAATTTTAACAGACTCTGAGCACAACAATTTTAAGCCTTACAGTTAATATACCTTTTTGGTTTGATGCCGAACTATTGCTAATTTCTCCTCAGACTAGAGATCCTCCACAGCAAAAAGACAGTTCCTATTACATAACTGATGCCCACAAGGTCTATGAGTTTTCTGTATCTACAGACCTGTGCTGTGCATTCTTATTACTCCCCAAGTGGTCTCAGTTATCCAGATTCCTCCCCAGAAATCCCCTCTACTCATCATCCTCTGAATATTTTATAACTCATTTCTTCCAGTATCTTTCTGGGCATTAAGTTGGGCTAACAATATCACAGTTCTCTTTAAATGTAGGTTCCAAAAGGACATCACACTTTGCTACAGAGTTGTATTCATTCTTCAACAGTCTTCAATATTAAATGATAAGATTTCAATTATTTCTTCAGCTAATTCCTCTACAGTGCATACCTGTAAATTTGACCTACTTGGAAACATCTAATTTATTAAATTAGTTGTCAATCTAGACTTTCCTTACTTTACCTTAGAAAAATGCTGACATTTTCGGAAAATGTTACATAATTTCCAGTAAAACATATTTAAATGCTTGGTTTAGTTGTTAAAGAGATTTCTAACCATGCCATTTTGGAAGCAAAAGGAGGACCAAAATTGTGTATAACAGGGACTTGTGTAAAGTAAAAGAGCAAATGAAAAAAACACATAAAAACTTGTATAACACCAGTGCTTATAAGCCTTTATTTTGCCAAAAGATAATGCTGACTTCATTTATCAGCTGCCCTGTTGCTCCTGAACTGCAGTTAGCCTTAAGTTTTAGATTCTGCTCCATATTCTGCATTTATTGTTTCATTTCCCAATGTGACCTCAAAAGATTCCTTTGTTTATCATCTAGATGAGTGTGTAAGAAACTTGTAAATGAAAGAAGCCACATTTTTCAATTTGGTTAAGGTTGAAGGTGGAAAGAGTAGTGCTCACTGCTTTTGGAATGGATCACCAGACAAATTAGTTTGTTGCCTGACTGATAACTGAAGCTGAAAACACTTCCAGCAGTGCTCAGATATATACAAAAAACTGCAACTTATCAGACCCTTCAAAAGGAAAGAAAGTTTGTGTTACACAACTGATGAGGTGACTTTTCTGGGTCTAGGGACTTGTGCATTCTTTGCTGCTAATGGAAAAACCTGACCAAATATTCACACTTACCCTACTCTTACCACAGAGAAATCAATAAGAGGAGTGAATTTCCATAAAAATCTACAGGTTGTCGTGTATATTTGAATGTGGTCATTTCTGTAGCTCCAAAAAGCAATTTACGGGAAAAAGAGAAAGGAACAGTCTACCACAGGGATCCTGAGGGACTGACAGCAGGCTGAGAAACACCACTGGGGAGACAGATACTGAAGAGAACTTGTTCCTCCTGTGATAAGGAGCTGCTCTTTTCCTCCCAGTGGATCATCCAGGGCTTCTACCACAAAAAACAAACAGCCACTGACTGGCTTCAAACTGAAGCATCTCATGTGACCTATGACAACTGTGCTGTGGACCACGCTAATGAGGGAGACGTCTCCGGATCAAATATTAAGAGAGAAGACAGTTACAGCCAACTGTCTATAAAAAATAATCTGATTTTTGTATATTAAAACAATAGATTTGGGTACCTTTGAGATGCTGTAAACCAACACTCTGAAGCAAGAAAGGCATACTGTGCCTTATAAAATAATCCCTGGATTCACCTATTAGCCCATGCTTAATGACACCCATCATCATGTCCACAATGTCTTTATATAATATATATACTCAACAGAATTAGATTATTTTAACTCTATTCTATTTGATAAACAGCAACTTCCTGACAGTTACATTTAAGACAAAGATAAAATGAACTTTATTGTTTTTTAATTTCCTATTACATGAATGATAGCTATGACCTAGAAAAACTGAAATGTTAAATGTCAAAATGGCATTTATTTAATTTCTCTTTACTGAAATGGTCAAATCTGGGGTCAACTTTGGATCTTAGTTTGTTGGCACCTATCCTTAATACTTTATTTAAAAGTGCAAGCATACAGTTCTACTTAAAATTTCTATTATCCTGTGTATCCACTACCCTGTAAGATTTGCTTACTTGGCTTACTCGAACAAAACAAGTTAAGTGTTGGGATTTTTCAGTCTTCATTTTTCAACATGTTTTTCTGATTAAACTTTTATTCTCTTAATCCAGTCACAGCTGTTATAGGTGGATAGAGCCCTTAATGACAGTTCATATTACATATGAAAATGTTCCACAAAAATAATGGGGACTCCTTTTATTATTCCTTGTTCCATTTAAGGTTTTCATGTTCATCTACATTTTAAATATTCCTCAATTTACTACGGAACATTATATAAGGCTTTTTCATAGAATCACAGAATAGTTTGGGTTGGAAGGGACTTCAAAGATCATCTAGCTGCAGTCCCCCTGCCTTTTTATTAAAACAACCAAAGACCAAAATGGTGTTTACACAGATTGTACACACTCTCTGCCCATACCAGGCACAGAAGAAAACACTTCGCCCAAGGTGTGACACATCATGGGGTCTGGAAAAAAGGCAGACTGACAAACTCTTAAGACTCACACCATTAAGTGATGTAGCAACTCAGTTACCTGGTAGCTGCATGCATATTGCCCCTATTTCATAAAATCACAGAATGGTTTGGGTTGAAGGCTCTTCAAAGACCATCTGGTCTAATTCCCACTGCAAGGCCCGTGGACCTCTTCAACTAGGTCAGAGTCCCACCCAAACTGACCTTGAATGTTTCCAGGGATGGGGCATCCACCACCTCTCTGGGCAACCTGTTCCAGTGTTTCACCATTTTCATCGTAAAAAAATGTCGTCCTTATGTCCAATCTAAATCTATTTCTTTAGCTTAAAACCATCACTCCTTGTCCTACTGCAACACACCCTACTAAAATGGTTGTCTCCACCTTTCTTATAACCTTCCTTTAAGTACCGAAAGACTGCAATGAAGTCACGCTGGGGCCTTCTCAGGCTGAACAAGCCCAACCCTCTCAGTCTTTCCTCATAGGAGAGGTGCTCCAGCCCTGTGATGAGCTTTGTGGACCTCATCAGGACCTGCTCCAACAGGTCCATGTCTTTCCTGTGCTGGGGGCCCAGAGCTGGATGCAGCACAGAAGCTGGGGTCTCACCAGAGCAGAGCAGAGGGGCAGAATCCCCTCCCTTGACCTGCTGGCCACTTTGCTTTGGATGCTGTGAGCACACACTGCTCGGTCATGCCCAGTTTTTCTTCCACTGGCATCCCCAGGTCCTTCTCAGCAGGCTGCTCTTGATCCCTTCACCCCCAGCTTGTACCGATTCTTGGGGTGGCACTGACCCAAGTGTGGGACTTAGCACTTGGCCTCCTTTAACCTCATGAGGTTCACACAGGCCATCTCCTTGAGCTTGTCCAGAGTCCCTCTGGATGGCATCCCATCCCTCAGGTGTGTCAACTGTACTACTCAGCCTGTTGTCATCTGCAAACTTGCACTCCATGTCATATGACCAGGCCTAACACATATTATCAGGCTCAGACCCTTCAAGAAATACAGGTCCAACTGTTCTCTTTTTCAGAGTGCAGGACGAGACTATTTCCCAATCCAGGCCATTCCTGTGAGCCATTCTTGCTCGTGGCACCCATAGCCAGTGAACTATGGACCCACTCCATGCTTCTCTTTGTACCTCCTCTGTCCAGCATCACAAGGCAGGCCCTTCTACAAAACTACAGATGCTTCAGGTGACTCACAGAAAGAACAGTGTCCTCCTGTCTCCTCCCCAGGGGAGCACAGGGCTCACAGAATCTTCCTCTGAAGCGAGAGGTGGCTGACAGAAGGGCCATAGGAGCAACCTCAGCGCATGTCTCCCTCCCCCACTGAGGCCTCAAAGCCCTGAGCAGGGCTGAGCCTGTGAGCTATAAAGAAGCAAGTATTCAGCCACACTACACCCTTAGTCACTCCTACTCACTATCTCCATGCACCTCCCTACTCAGCGTGATTTTTTTGCCGCTGTCCTTCCAAAGCACCCAAATCTCCCTCCTGCACTCCTACATAGAGCATGTAGGAGACCACCTGGAGGAACCTGAATAGTGTCCAGGTGTTAGCATTCACAGTCCTTTACAAATCTAGCAATGAGCATGTAAGATGAAACAAGGTACAATCAAAATTATTGTCATATAGTACTACAGTCATTGTCCCAACACCATCCATTGATGTCCTGCACAGCTTTATTACAGACCTGGCTATTTCCCTCCTGCCTCTAGTGATCACCTCACGGAAAATGGCATTAGCTCGCTCTGTCGCATCTCAAGCATCCCAGCAGGGCGGTCTCAATCGTGTGTCCACTGGCAGGAAACTAAACAGCAGCAATGAGTGCAGACAATAATGTGAGAAGATAGTGTATCACACAGCACATGTGTATGTGTGTGTGTGTGTGTGTGTGCAGACACAGATACCTGGCTGAAGTCCAGAAAATTTCCCATGTTTTCACACAGGACTCTTCCTGAGCATGTTTATGAGTGCTTATAACAGTCCTGATCATTTTGTAGAATTGCAAGGCAAGCACACTTCCTCTATTTAGTATGAGGATTGCTGTTTCTTAATTTAATATTAGTTTCTTTCCAGCAACTTTAATCTAATTTAAAGAAATCAAATCTACAGCAGACTAACTTCTAGAAGAGTGGAACACTGTCTTTGTATTAGGACCAGCCACAGAAATTTAACTAAAAAGTCTACCATGAGAAAATGCAGTTTCACCTACATTAAAACATTTTGTAGGAACATGTCAACTGGAGCAAAGTTTTTAATTTGCATAATGTTCAGAAGTAAAAGTGGTTCATGTGGCTAAACAAGCACATTTTTTTCAGTCTTTCTATGAATTTCCACTCCACTTGAAATTTTGGAATTACCTTTATTACTGGAATTGTGATTTCCTCTTGAAAGGCAGAACTGCAGTGGCAGAAGGTGCACAGTCACAAGAATTAGGATACACAAACAAACCAGTGCCACTAGGAGCAGCTAGTTTGGGTAAGCTGAACATTGACTGCTAAATGAAGGACCCGTTTTGGTTTGCCCAAGTCCTTGGGTTTCTCCGTGCAGGGCCTGAGGGCTGAACGGTACCACAGCCCCTCTCAGAGAGTTGGGGGAACATCAAAATCAAAGTGGAGGAAAGGTGGAAGGCAACAACCTATTGTAAAGAGTTGGCTTTTCTCTTATAATGCAGGACAGACTGGAAAAGATCTCCTCTCTGTACTATAAATAAGAAAGTTTTTAAGGCACTTTTCACTAACTTATTTAGCAGATAGTTTGGAACAGCTGAAGGAATACAGATCGTCATCCTTTCCAACTATTCAGGCTTGTTAAGGCCAATTTGTTAACTCTGGAGAGAAGACAGCAAACTGTTACTTGAATATTCTCAAAACACAGACTGATCCTGAGAGAAGGGTATTTCCCTTCAGCGTCAATCTTGCACACACAAAAAAAAAATTAAGCCATCTATTGCAAATTTTTCATTCTTTGTTACAAACTGTAAGATACTCTCTTTCATGCAGCACAAATTGATTGTGGGCCAGAACAATGCAATTGTGCTACTCTCACTTAACTATAATTGTTCTTTCCCCATTCAACCACAAACAGTTCCTTGTCACCAACAACAACTATCAGAGAATCAGAGTACTTCTAATGAAAATAAAGGCAAACCTACTAATAACATAACTTAAAGAACATAAAGCAGTAAATATATTTCTAGCAAGTATTGTGATGAGTTCCAAATAATTGTTTTTGAACTAAAACCTGCCGAACAAATTCTAAAGCCATATAACTAACCTAGCAGAAAATACATGGTACTTGTGACACTATCACATGGTTTGAATTACCTGAAACACACTAATGCTAGAATTCAATGAGCTAATAGCTCAAGCTTTTGGACTAACAACTATACAAGCTGTACTAGAGTCTCTTTTCCTATTGAACAGAGCTTGAGCTTCCATGAGGTACATACAGAGGTCCCTTAATTTCATAGAGGGGATGGATAGTCTTGGTCCACTACTCTTCAGACTGTCAAGATACTAGCTGTTAATATAACACGTGGATTTTTCAGTTACGCTAAATGACACTCTCAGTGATTTTTCTTTCAATCTTCAAGACAAATACATTTATTTGGGGGGACAGGTGTTTATGTTTTTTATGGGGACAATAAATGTCCCCATAAAAAACAGTAGGGATGAATATAAAAGAGCAATCAGTACTTCATAAATGAAAGTGTCTGTTCAATAAGCTCCTAGTGACTTTTAGTGAAAATGTAATAATGGAAGGTAAAGATATTCAAAACCAAAGCACTGTATCTTAAGGTGGTAGAGGGGAGAAAATCTAGAGAAAGACTGTGGAACTGCATATATACCTTTTGAAAGCATGTAAGTACACAGAAATAGACATATACACCAACACTTTTTTTCCTTCAGGAAACAGCAGATATGTGCAGTAGTCAAACTCAGGAAGTACTAAGATAACTCACAGATGCAATGAGATAACATGAACCTGTCTGATCAATTGTGTTGGCGAGTTTCTTTCCATCTGTGAGTTATCTTGCTTGTTGCCCAGTCAAAGTATCATTTCTGTGTCTTGCAAGCATAAGATAAATACGTTTTCCACAAACATGATGTGGTTATCACCCAGGCTATCACCTCCACTAAGTTAAAAAACAATCAGTAAACAGAAGTTTAGTAACCTAAATAAATTAACAAGCACTTCTTAAATGACTCACAGCTTATACCCATTAGCTTGTGGGCAGAATTATGCAAAATGGGCAAACAGAAGATCACCTACTAGAGGTAAAAAAGGTTAATGACCGCAAAACGCAAAATAAAAGAAGGTGAAAAAGGGGAGGGACTTCTCATTTAAACTTGCACAGAAATAAACCTAGGAAATGCTATTCCTTCTGCACTTGAGTAGTTCTTCAAAGCTCTATTTTTTAAATTTGTCACTCCATCCTGCCTGGTTCTATTTCCTAAATTGATCCAGACCAAACAGAGAGGCGGCAAAGACAGCTAATTTACATTTCACAAAACCAAGAAAACTCCAATTATGTCCAACCAAACACAAAAAATGTTCAAACTTACATTTTATCCATACACATTTGTTATCTGTATTAGCTCCAAAAGAAAAGTATTACATTGAACCACACAGGAGAGAAAGATATAATTCTGAACTACAGAAAGGACCAGCATATTAATTCACATGTATTTCCATCCCCACCAGCACCCCCAAAGTACTGGTTCCCTTTTCTAAAGCCTTTAGACATGAGATGAATCTGCTGATGGCAATACTTTAGCTGCCAAAGTCAAACACTGAATGCTGTTCTCTTTAACAGCTTAAGAAGCAGTGAAAGAAGGACTTCCCATCACTTCCACCAGCAGGGCAGCAGGTCACGTCTCTCACAGCAAGTAGCCAGTTATCAAATACTTCACAAGGAGGGAAACAGGAGCTACCCAACGAGCAAGATAGTATAGCTCACTGAAGAGATCTGATCTCTTAGAATTTGGTGGCATCGTAAAATTTGGAGGGCTGATACCTCTTTTTTGCTTTGACCCCCTCTCTACATAATGTGCTTGCCATTTTTCTTAGCAGCAATAATAACAAACACTAGCAAGTTTCACAGCTAACTCTGCAGCCTACAGAATCTTTTCATTCCCTCTCATACTTAAAATGTATTTTGTCTTTTCCCCCTGCCATAACCCCCTCCTTTTCCAAAATTTCCTTCTCCTCCTCTCTGTTTTATGCTTCACTTCAATGTTCTTTCCATATTTCTGGCAAATTTTCATTTCATATTTTAGAACTGCAGAATATAACAAAGGAACACTGGTTTCTTTGCAAATTTTACAAAAAGCAAACTAGCATTGAAGTTTAAAAAAAAAGCACAGATAATATCCTCAGATGACTACAAAAAATTGCCTACTTTATTAAGTTTCAAATTATGCAGAACTTATTCATTTTATGGTATACTTTGCTAGATGACAAAAATCTCCACTGAAACAGAATTTTTAGCATTTCTTAGCTTTCCAAATCACTATACCCTATTGTCAATAAAATGTTGCGTGTGCTGATTCTTTAAGGAGGTCAAAAGCAGAAAGGTACATATATCCATCTATGAATTTCCATCCAAACCAACTGAGAACAACCTTAAGATTACTGTTTTCAATTTTAACCAAGCAGAGATGAACAAAGTAGCTTGCATTCATTACATGGGATTTCTTTCCATACTCACAAGATAGTTGAGAATTATAAATCTGACGCCTAGTTTCGCAAACTGAAAAATGACAACAGAATTTCAAACACTTAAGAAAAAGGGAGGAGAAAGAAGTCAACAAAGTAGTAACTGTGGCTGAATACACTTGCTATGATCTGATGCGTGTTTTTCACGATACACTAATAACTGTGATTAAAATCAAAGACTTGGCACAGCCAGACAAACAAGACGATAAAACTACCACAACAGCATTATCATCAAGGTTTTCTTCTTTTCCCCAATTCACAAGGTAATTGCTGCATATAATAAATACATGCCAGGAGAAATAGCTGGAATCTAGAGAGAACATTTTAAAAATTTGAATTTTATAAATTCAGCCTTCAACACAAAGATCTAAATTTACTGATATATCAAATAACCTCAGGAAGAAAGGTTAGGATTTATCAAGATAGCTCTTATTCCCCAAACCAACCCGTGCAACAGAGAACTGATAGTCTCCAGGGAAACCAAAATCCTCTTGGCAGGTCATGCCTGTATATATTTTATATGTAACACTTTGCATTATATATATGGAAAAAACAGATAGCTTTAGAAATGCTTGAAGGCTTTATTCAAATGTTACCTGCTGGTTTTCTGTTTCTTGTCATTTTATATCGCCAGTGTTTCACGTGCATTTTCCCCTTTTATTGTAGTAGATGTTTTAGACTTTCTTGTAAAATCTTATTTAGGATGAGACTGAGTGCCAAGTTTGTTTGATTTTTTTAAAAGCTAGAAGGGGATTTTTCCCAATCCTCTCACTAAAGTCCATATATTACCCTGTTTCAGATGTTCTCTTTCTTGACTGTATCAACCAGTGATATTCCTTTTCTTCAAAAGGCAGTGGTAGATACTAAGCACTTAATATTTTAAATTAGATTAAGTAAAGTATCATAGTGACTTTCATCTTTTTTATCTTTTTCCTGGCTTAAAATATTATATATTTTAGATAAAGAGAAGACACTTCTAAACGATGAGTGTTTTTCATTTGGAAGATAACATATAGTGCAACTTCTCACTGCTCCTTTGGTCTCCATTAAATCAAAATCCCCTATTTAGAAAATGCTGTAACTTTTCATAGATATCTGTTGAATTGTTTTCAGCTTTACTGGTGAAACTAAGTAAATGTTAAAGCAGCCAAAAATGTAACACACATCACATAAGCAAGCAAGCAAGCAGTGTTACTTGTGTTACTTGAAGGTATACTCTCAATTAGATTCTGGCCCCAGGTTTAGTAATTTTTGAAAAGAAAGTTGGGTAAGAGAATGCTACATGATTAAATTCAGTATAAACAGGAGATATTCAGGGGCAGGTAAATTAAATTCAGAGGAAAGGGCTTATAATGCATTTGTATTTTTTAAAAACACATTACCCTCGAGTAATTCTAAGATGAACACTTCTGTGGACAACTATACAAGACTCACAACACACAAGGGCTGGTAGATTATAAACAGAGTTAAAACGGAGCTATTTGACCCCATCACAATTTCCAGGAAAACACCAAATTTTAAAAAGGAATAAAAGACAATGAGGTCTGGCTTAGTTTCCAATCGCTAGGCCTGCTTAGGGAACTGCAATGAAAAACTAAATGCAAAACATTCTACAGTATTTATTATTCCTCTCAGCCCTTCTGCCCCACACTTCTACTTTTTGTTGTATTAATAATGAGAATATATTCCCACCACCGCTAATTGTAAGAATACCTCTGAAAGGGTATGTGAATTTCATGTGAAGAGTCTGTGTCTACAAAAGCAAGATCAAGATTTCACTGTCCCGGCAGACCTTGTATCACCCTCATGAGACTTGCTCTCAGTGCCACTGGGAAGCTGTGNAAATCTGCAGGTATGAAGAGGAAGACCTTGTGATCCAAACCCTCGTTGTTCACAATCATCACAGGAAACCCATGACATACTTAACAGTCAAAGATTTGCATGGGGACATACAAAAATACAGGGTGGCAGTAACCCTTATCAAGCAAATTCCCCAGTGGTTCCTGATTAATTTGGCATGTGGAAGAGCCATGTATTACCCAATTTTTGATTTTTAGAGTGACCAGATAAACTAATACTGAAAGATACAAAGCAAGAACCACCAAATGGATGAGTTACTTTGCAGTGAATTAGGCAAGTGGGAAACGAGGTAAGGGAGCATTCCACCTATCCAAAGAGGACCTACTTTACTGTCCATACGTTTTTGGATTTGCTGACTCTGTTGGTACACAAGGATGGTCAAAGATCTGAGTAAGATCAGTACAAGATAAAATATTTCTTCCTGACTTTTTGCTACCTGTGCTATAATACAAATTCCTACTCAAGTTTTTCTCCATGATGAAGAGGGATTCCCACTAATAGGGCTTTTGTTCTTCTACCCTGCTGCCAGAGCATCAAATTTTCCTTTGCTTTTTTTCTTCCTTCCTACTCCTCGGACTCCTCAAGCTGATGGGAAACAGCGATTATGTGGCTACATCAGAGCAATGCACTGGCTCAGTGGCCAGCAAGCTGTCAGTGCACGTCTTGGTTCTCCTCACCTTTCCCTGATTAATAGAGGTCTCTGTCTTCTGCCCAACTGTCAGTTTCCACAAAACTAGGAGCAGCCTAAATTTCTCACAAATTGCTTTGAAATTGTGTGGTTATAATTATTTGGAGGAATGAGACAGACAGACTGTGAGCCTTTTTTAACTCTCGTTTCCCTAGGAAACCAGTTCGGAAACAAAACAGAAAAATCCATCACACTACCACCTACAAACCCTCTGAAAAAAAAATTCCTTCAAAAAAAAGACCTCAAAAGAAAATCCTGCAAAAGGTATTATGGGATATTGCCTTCCCTAACACCTCTAACAGTGTATTTAACAGTGATGAAGCTTTCACAGAATATTGAAAACTACTAGCAAGCAATAGTTCACCACTGGCACCTAAAAGCAGTATGTCACTGCCAAACACACCACATCACTTCAACTTGGCAAGAATGCTTGATAGAAAGCCAAAGAGTAGTGGAAAAGGCTGTTAGAAGTTAACAAAGCACTTCCCAAAAGTACTGTTTTGTTTTTTTAGGCAAGTCTGCTAGAGCATGGGTGATGGATTTACTAAAGAAAAAAGTTTTTCTTGGCAAAAAAGCCCCGCTTTTTTTGCTTAGAGCAAATTTTCCTGTCACTCTGCAGAATTTGAACTCCTACTCCCTCGTTTTAGAAAAATGTGGCCAGTTCTGTTTTCAAGTGAAGAATTCCCACACAGTAATACTGATAGCATGGAAATCCATTGTTTAATATGGGTCATGGGAAAATGGCCACAAATTCAAGCATCATTACAATAGAACTACCATAACAAATCATTTTTTTTTAGTTTATTTTTTTATATTTGCAATAAAATGGTTGTTGTTGCAATTTTGTTTGCAAATAGTAGCAGAGTATTTCTGCAAGAGTTTATGAGAAGGCATTGTTTTACTCTTATTTCTCAGTGTGGTTCTGTCAGAAAAATTGCTGCAACTATAACATTTATTAGAAATTAAAAGGAAAGAAGCAGAGAAACCTTATCTTCAAAGCTGCTAAGGAACGAATTAATGAAGTAAATATAATCTAATCCCAAAGTAGTAAATATATGCAATAAAGATGTAACAGATGTCCTGTCCAATGGGGACAGAATTCTTCCTCGGTATGAAGGTGGTAATTAAAAAGCATTACGCAGACAATCTTAAGATCTAAGACTTCCCTTACCCCCTGGACAGGATCCCTTTTGGGTTAGTGACATCAAAAATTAATTTCTTAAATGCACATACTTA